>JASANE010001227.1:0-280758 GCA_030248225.1 Trileptium ribeirensis
CGCGCCTTTTTGGCAAAAGCCTGACAAAAGCGCAGGATAGTACGTATATAATATTCCGAAACATAGTCATGATTGTTACATAGTCATAAATATTGTCTAGAAAAGTAATATCATATAATCATGTCGTAAATTTCAATGTCATGCAGGTGGGAACAGAAATGTTTTTAGTTTTGCTTTAAAGTTAATAACATCAAGATTTGGATTTCGGAGGGCACTTGGTAAATTGTTCCATTCTGAGGGTCCCAAATAACAAAAACTATTGTTTCTGATTACATCAATCCGAAGTGTTCGTTCATTAGTATGACGTGCCACTGATGACTGGTTTAGCATGTCTACGACGTATGACGGTGTTTTGGTAGTCAGAGCATTGTAAACCACCAATAAAATTTTGTACTTTATTCGTCCATCTAGGGGCAACCAGTGCAGTTGCCTCAGGACAGGAGTTATATGGTCATGTCGACGAGTACCAGAAACAATTATGCAAAATGCGTCGTAGAGGAAAGAGGCGAGTACAGTTTAAACCACCATACAGCGCATTACAATAATCCAGTCGCGACATAACAAAAGATCTGGCGATTGTATGCGTTGTTTCATAATCTAGGCGGGTTCGAAGTCTGCCAATTTCTCTCAGTTGCCATGTACAAGTTCCTGCCAATTCTGCAATGTGTTTTTCAAATGTTAATTTCTTGTCAGTTAATATTCTTATGGCATCGGTGGGCTGTATTAATTCATTACCACTGTTCAAAGGTAGGCCTGTATAGTTTTGACGACTAAAGTATATAAGTCCGGTTTTAGATTTGTTGAGCGTGAGTTTGTTTTCATAAAACCAATTATTTAAAGATAGAAATAAACGTTGCATCGACTGGAGTGTTTCAGATTGTTCTTTGATATGAAAAGATTTATAGATCTGGATATCATCAGCATAACTGTGTATATTGAAACCTGCAGCTGAAACCATTTCCATAACTGGAGCAATGAAAATATTAAAAAGCACTGGTCCAATAACACTGCCTTGTGGCACTCCGCTGCTCGCTGTTATATTTTTGGACATAGTCTGGCCCAGTTGAACCCGTTGTATTCGGTTTGTCAAATAGGATTCGAACCACTTTAGCGAGCACGGTGATACACCGACATCTTTGAGTCGTCGGCGCATTATTCTATGATCTATTGTGTCGAAAGCAGCAGATAAGTCGAGGCTCATAAGTAATGTCACCTGTTTTCTAGTAAAAGCTGTCCAAATATCATTGCATATTTTTAACAAAGCGGTCTCAGTGGAGTGTCCTTTTCGGTATGCAGATTGACATTTATGAATGTGGTTGTTACTTTCTAAATGGTTTACCAACTGTTCCATTACTACCCTTTCCATAATTTTAGATAGGTAGGATATATTTGAAATTGGACGAAAGTTGCTCAAGTCGTTTATGGTGGTCCTTGCGCACTTGAGTCGAGGTTGAATTATCGACGTTTTTTCTCTGTTACTAACAACACCTGTTTCAATAGATTCATTGATAAGTGTCGTGATTGGGCAAGTTAGTACATGCACAAACTTTTTTATCACTGTTGGTGGAAGGACGTCGAGTGCGCAGCACTTGTTATTGCTGTTTCTTATAAGAGTAGCGACGAATTCTTCAGTCACAGGAGCTAAATGCAATTGTGGATCATGGTATGTTGCTGATGGCAATATTATTTGCGATGATGGGAACTCTGATCGAATTAAATCAACTTTATTTGAGAAATAGTCCGCAAATTCATCTGCTCGGGTAGGTGAGATCGGTGTTTGACGCTTTTGCTTAAACATATTGTTTATATCAGTCCATTTTTTATTGTTAACTGCGTTTATTTTAACTTTCCAGTGATTGTTTAATTTTTGTTGACAAAGTTGTCGGTAGAGCTTTTTCTGATTGTCATAGTTTTCCTTGTCTAGTTGAGAATGTGAATGACACCACAAACGTTCGTATCGTCGTAGCGTTGTCTTTGCTGGTCGACATTCCGTGTCATACCAAGGTGAATCAGGGCGATCTTGAATTGTTCTGGCTTGCATGGGCAGCTGTCTTTCCACAATGGATGACATTGAGTTATAAAAGTGGTTGAACCGATCCTCTAATGACCAATGGGGCTGCATTGGAATTTGACGAATAGCAGCCTCAAATCGTTAGCATTTAAAGACGCACAGTTCCGATACCTAATTGTTTTCGTAACTCTCGTTGTGTTAATAATACAGTTTATTTTAACTATGACCAATTGGTGATCAGAGACAGCGCATTCTTTGGCTACAACTTCTGAAACAAGGTTGCTGTTTGAGAAAGACATCACAAGGTCCAAGGTATTACCCTGATCATTGGTAGCTCCACTCACGTGTTGAGTTAATCCAAATGAGTCGATGATATTGGTGAATGCATCTGTTTTAGTAGGTATGTTGAAATCGCCCATAATCACTAGATCTGGAGAGTCCGCCGTTATATTTGTCAATAGATCAGTAAAGTCATGATAAAAAGATGACAATAATGTTTGCGGGGGCCGATAAATTACTAATATTGTTACTGGTTTCATAACAGGTTCCACATATAAATTCGAAAGTTCCATATGTAGGTTGCGCAATATCAGGGCGATCTTGATAATGTAGCGATGTTCGGTAAATAATAGCCAGACCTCCTCCACGACCGTTAGGTCTTGGTTTGCCTGTATTTGAGAATTGATTTGGTGTGCATCCATCAAGAGCAACGGAGCTACTTCGACGCATCCAAGTTTCTGTTAATGCAATTAATTGTAATTTGTTTGATTTTGTTACCTCTCTGATAACTGCTGCTTTGTTGGAGAGTGATCTGACATTGAGTAGTCCAAAGGCAACTGTTTGGTTTCCATTTTTAAGATTATTGGTAAACGATAGTCAATTGTCAACGCTGAAAGTGTCACTGTTGGTCTGTTTTGGTTTAATTCGAAGAATGATAGGAGATTTTCTAGGATACTCAGTAGATTCATTCAGTGGTGAAACGGAGATTCATGTTAAAGAGTTGTCAGCTGCTTGAGATTGTTCATTTGTTGGCCCTTCTGTAGTCATTTCGCGAATAACTTCATTGTTCATGTTGTTAAAATCAGCGTTGGTGTTAGAGCCGGTTGCAAAAGTTGTATCAGCGGCGTTATTCATTCGATTGCGATTTGATGTACTATCGGTAATGGTAGTTATATTGGTGCGTTGCTTGAGATTGAGTCAAGTTCGAGCAGCGTCATGTAGTATAAATCGTCGATATTCAACGCCAGCGGGCCAGAAGGATCGTTCAGCAACTGAAGGCAGTAGGGTAAGCGTAATGAACACGTGGAATGCAGCATCGTTGCTTCGTGTTTGCAGCTTGAAAACGTGTTGCGGTGTGATGCCTTTCGTCTCAACAATGTAAGTGTACAATTTTAAGCAAATTTTTTTCACTTGAATTCCGGTTCTGGTACGGTTTTTGCCTTTTACCGGAGCCACAACCGGAACATGATTTTTTGCCGGAATCGGAGTTCCTGTTACACCCTTGTATGAATATATCAGGGAGTAACCGGAATTCCGCTGCCGGCGAAAAACGTGTTCCGGTTGCGATTCCTGCGAAAAACCTGTTCCGGTTGCGGTTCCGGCAAATGTCAAAAACTATACCGGAACCGAAATTCCGGTTCAAAAATTTTGTTTGAAATTTTCCACATTTTTGCTTCATATGTGGCCCAAACATATGTATTATACATATATACGGCCCATAGGTCCATATATAGAATGATCAAGTTCCAATACAACCAAGCAAAAGAAAAGATTAAATCAGCAATTTGTCGTGTGAAACGTAAGTAAGGCGCATAATTTCAGTAGGAATTTTTCATCTTAACCTGTAGGAGTTTGTTAAAACAATGTCAGGTCGATGATTGTAGCAGCTATTTTATACATTCACAACTCTGCGTGGTATGTTTGAATTAAACCGGTCCAACTCTGTAACAGAGTATGGATTACATAGAAGTACTTCGCGTAAGCTTGGCTAACATAAATTGCGTCAAGCACCGGCCAGTGCGCTTGTAAACTTTGTAAATCAGTTTACATTTGAAGGAAAGTAACGTTATCTGCAACGCAGCTAGAAACTGCTTTCTTCGCAATGAACTCTATTTTTTGAACTGTGCGAGCAGTATCACAGTTTCTCTCATTTATAGCATTCTGATTAGAAAGTTATTATTATGGTCTAACTGACGAGCACTGTTTACCCAACACTAGCCTAAACAGTGTCTCTGACCACTGACCGGAAAATTGCCTTCTGTTATTTTCTCTTAGAACCATATATAAACCAATAATTTCAAGTTTCCTACAGAACAACATGTAACAAACGTATGTCTAGTAAAGGAAAGCGACTGGAGACAGTGCGAAAGTGTTTATTCTACGCTCCATGCGCTGTGAGCACATTGAATTTGACGCAGTATACGCAATGGCGTATAGTGGAAGACTTTTTTGCTCTGAATGTCCAAAAACTGATATATTGATCGATAAATAAACATTAGTAAGCATCATCAGTCTCTTTAAAGTTTCAGAAAGGCAATAATGCCATCGCAATACATTAAGTTTAATGTAAAAATTATTTTTAATGCATTTTAAATCCACTATATCTTCATTTCTTTGTCTTCTGTTTTACTATCTATAAGTTTCGAAGACCAGGTTCCGGATCCGGCTTAAATGAACGGTTCTGGTTGCTGGTTCCGGTTCCGGTAAATTTCGGTTTCGGTTATTTTCTGGGATGTATATAGGTGAAAATAACCATATAAAACAAAATTTTGTTCCCCTTGTTTTGAAATATCACCGAAGAATGAACACGCCCAAAAAATCCCTCCCCCACTTTTTGGAAAGCTGTGGACAGGCCAGATCCATTGAGCACTGCCAGCGAGAACAGTTTCTTTGATGTATTATCGGCACTCCCGGACCTGGTTGCATGGTGACTATGGGCGAGCAATTGCAAGACGTCGGAAACGCCAAACGTTGTGTTGATGGCAAACTTGATGTTTTTGCATTGTGTGCTTACTTTTGGTATATGTACTCGGGAGCTATCCGTTGCTAAAATACCGTGGCTGGCCAACCGGCAGTCCTGAACGCTGAGCTTGCTTCGGCGAGTGACTGAGTTTTGCTAATTGCTGGAAATATTTCAGGTCTGTCATCGGGAGAGTGGCGTTCTTGCGGCAGCGAAGGTTATAGCAATCGAGGCCGAAGAAAGCGTGGACGACTTTCTGACAGAAATTGAAATTTTGACCGAATGCCGCCATCCGAATGTGGTCGGGCTGTACGAAACGTACTTGTTCGAAGATAAACTCTGGGTACGTGGCCTCAAATTTGCGGGAAGATGACTTGCTGAAGTTACCTTTAGATAGCTCTACATAGAACTTCTGGGAGTTGTTTTGTTTTTCGAATTCTATAAACATTGGTCTTTATTTAGATACGGAGAGTGCTTTTAAGCGAAGTTTCACCTATTGTCACTTTGGGATGTTTTGGGTTTGTTCTCTTAAGCATGACACTCACTGTCTTCATTGTTTGCTTATTACTCACTTCAACCTCAGAAATGGTATATAGGCCACATGTATATACTTGTAACCAATATATCGCTTGTGGTTTGGTTGCGCTGTACGTTGCTTTAGCTTACTTCCTTGGACTAAGTCATTGAGCTGTAACGCTTTGAAGGTTAATACGTATATAAATTCCTTTATGATAACTGCGGTCAACAGAGTAACTATGTCTGCATGATGTTACTTTGACTCTGTTGTCGTCAAGTGACCTGATATTTAGCCAAAGGCTGCTCTTAATCATCAGGTATATTAATTTGGTGTACCTAATCAGCACCTTATATCGATCGGGGAACGTGTGGTTTATGCTATTTTGGATAAAACTATCTTGCCCAACTTTCCATAATGTCAGTATTAGGCTAGCATTAGAGGCACATATATCAGCAATTATTTTTGTGCCAGATGATGCTTGAACTGTGTGACGGCGGAGCGCTCGACAACATAATGTTCGATCTCAACCATTCGCTGTCCGAGTCCCAGATTCGGCACACCGCTCATGAAACGGTGGAAGCTCTCTCATATCTACATTCTCGTCACGTGATACATCGCGATTTGAAAGCCGGAAATATTCTCTTGACCAGTGAAGCGAAGCTGAAATTGGGTAAGCTTTGAATCGCCGCCTATCAAAATATGTTTTGGGAGCATTTTATGGAGTTCGATAAAAAAATTGGTTTTGTTCGTCTACGATTTTCTATATTTTCTTATCGGACTGTTTCTTCTAGCCGAAATAATTTAATTCAATTGTAAAATTATGTATCTGCTATTAAAATAATTATTTTGATTTATTTTATTCTATTATAAATTTAGACTTGTCTTTATTCTCTCTTTAATCCATCGTATTGTATCTTCTGATGTGTTTCAGGTTCCACACATGAGCTTTAAAATGCCAACTTTGAAACTGCTATAATTTTTTGAGTCCTGGTATGCATATTACGTTTGTTGCTTGTAGCATTTGAAATTTCAGCCGATTTTGGCGTTTCGGCAAGGAACAAAAGTGCATCGCAGAAACGCGACACGTTTATTGGAACGCCGTACTGGTACGTTTTCTTGATAATTAGTTTAATTGTGAACTTTTATATAATAATAATTTGCTAAGTTGAATACAGATTGCAATCTATCTGCTATATTGACAGATTTTTAATTTATGATAAAACGTGTTTGCTCTCCCAAATCGCTCGAAACCGACGCAAATCCTAGTTTATGATAGATTTTTTCCTTTTAGGAGGGAAACTGCGGGTTTATAATAAGATTATTTGCATACGGTTTCATTTTTGGTCCTACTTTGGACATAATTTTAGTTATTTCTTGGTGCCAAAAAATTCTCGGTTGCGGTACGAAAAATCTGAGAAATTGTGTTGATTTTCAATTTAATGTACGTAAAACGGGTTTTTGGCATTAACGAATGTCATAAATGCAGCAAAGAGATTGAATTTTGTTGAATTGAATGGCATCCTACAACGTAAAGTATGACCTGATATTTCAATTTTTCTGAACAAGCATTGCTATAAATTTCTCATTTTCCGTTAATGTCGCTAATATCAATAGTGTATTTCCTGGTCGATCTGCAATTTCACAACTTTTAAGAAATAATAACTTTTAGCAGCAATAGGAATTGGTTTCCTGAGGTGCCCAACGGTGTCTTCCATTTCGGCTCTACCACGCTAACTTTTTTCGGATGAAGGTATTGTCGACAATAATTTGCTACGACTGTCTAAAACTTGACACAGAGCTTCCTCGAATGAATGCCCAAGATTGGGAGAAATTTTATCGATGACACTAAAAAGTGACGCGACTTCGAAACGTGATGCTCGATGCGTTTATGTCGTGATGGAGCCAAGTGTCATATTAAGAAGAGGCCATGTCGAACTGAGAAGATTCCTATTGTACTGCAAGTTCTTCATTGCATAATATTCCATTGTCTTCTCCATTCGTAGAAATTTATGCCGCGTGTAGCCTACGTGGTCCTAGGGGTGTTTAGAACCACCGTAGATTACACACGAACTATACTGAATATTTACGCAAAATTCTCCACCAAGATATCCAATGCTTTATTTCTTATCCTTAAGGCGTTAATGTGTCGCCACTTATAACAAACTCGTTTATTTCTGTCAGTACAACACAATTCAGATAATACACATATAAGACACATAAACGGCTGAACCGTACTCACCTTGATCGCGCAGCTTCTGAGGCCGACTGAGGCCCTGATCTAACTGCGCAACCGCTTAAATAACTTTTCTAAACCCTATTTCTTGGAACTCAAAAGAAACCCAGTTCTGAAATCTCTCTAATCCTTTAATTTTTAATATAATGGTTGCCAACCGGGTTGTGAATTCTTAGAATTGTAAAATTCGCTCTCTAACATAAATTTTAATTTCTGCGTTAGAGAATCCCTTTTTATGAAATTCTTGGAATCCCTAACTCAAAACAATTTTCGTGAAAATCCAGCAGAAATACACTTACATTTCCGCTAATGTAAGTGTAATAGTTAAGGCACCCAGTGGCTACACTCAAATCCGATAGGTACCTAAACTATAGCCCTGGCACTCAAATTTTACAATTTTATATTATTTTAAACTCTCCCAAAGTTATAATTTCACGAATTTATGAAAATCTTATTGCCACAAATGACCGAGGGGATGAGGTCCGTAACTTCTTAATGAGTGGGCCAAATGATGCCAAATTTGGTATGTATAATCTACAACGTGCCCTATGAGATTTGGCATTAATATTCCATTTTGACCCAGTCATCCCCCCTGACCAGATCTTCATGCCTTGCCAGATTTATGTGGCACTTATAAATCTCACACTAATATACAGGAAATCTCCAAGATTTGAACAACAAAATATTTTAAAGTTATTTTATACATACACCACACGTCACACATACGAAGCAGCCAACAGTTACACTACAGTAGATATTTTGTTCATACAGCAATAAACAACAACATACATGCAGGTTGTTTATGATACAGGCATCAAATAACATACACAGTACTATACATACATATACAATACATATACAATACATAAACCAGTAAACAACTATAGATGATGCAAACAGTTACATTTTCCCGCCATAAAATGATTTTCACAGTAGTTTATCACATGAGGGAATTTGTTTGCCAGAGCATGCATCGCTACACGCGGATCACTGGTTTGAAGCCAATTTGCAGCAGTTTGTTTACCGTAACTTTTTACGCTGGTCTAATAAAAGCGTCGCAACCTCTTGCGCCAGATGATTCGCGTCGCAAAGTTCATTTTAAAATGCCAATGAATAATGTTTTAGGATGGCGCCTGAGGTGATGGTTTGTGAAACTTTCAAAGACACGCCTTACGATTCACTTGCGGATATTTGGAGCTTCGGGTAAGTTTCGGAAACTAGTGTTCGATGAAGTGTGTGCAATTACCCAAACATAAGGATCTGAGAAGGAATGGGGTTATTCTTAATTTGTTGGAATTGGAACACTTGTCCTCACATAAGCTTATGGATCCGATCACCATTTTTATGTCATAATGTGGAACAGTAACTTGAAATCGCATTCAGAGGTTGCTGGTAACATGATCAAGATTTGTTAACTTTGCGAATAACGTATCATGCTTAACTCTGTTGTTGTCAGAACAAACTGTTAATCTTAAAGATCAAGATTTTTAATCATTACTTTGATTCTGTCGTTTGGTATTTATTCTGTTGTCTAAGGAATGGTTTACGGTTAACAACAGTTCGTATTCAGCACGAATAATGTCAGTGTCGTGAAATAGCCATTGAGTAAGTTTGGATGCGTTAACTTTTATCAGAAGCCCAATTATCGCAATTGTATTCAGAAGCATTGTTACGACTTGGATTCCTGTAATTTTAAACTTTTCTCGTAGCATTCACTGAAGGGCGTTATAGTGCCAAACTTCGAAATATAAATCTAGATGTACTATATATTATACACTGGCCTCAATCAACAAATTTATAAGAAAACCTGTTTTGTGGTAATTTTCAAATGCGAATTTGTTTAGTGTGCAATAGCTTTACCAAAAATGGTGAGTTAATTCGATCGAGAAAAATTTCGATGGGAAATTATAATCCATTCGCATTTATGACGCTTTACATGTATTGATGTTATCGTAGGATCACACTTATCGAATTAGCCGAAATCGAGCCGCCACACCACGACGTTCCACCGATGCGGGTCTTGATCAAAATTCAAAAGGCGGAACCGCCAAGATTGCGTCAGCCCAGAAAATGGTAAGTTGAGATTGGTCAAACATTGCTTGAACGTTATATTTTAAACGCCTACATTTTACATGCTGCAATATGTGCTTGCTACTGAACACATATAATCAACACAGTTCATCGGGGCTCGTCG
Organism: Trileptium ribeirensis; assembly: GCA_030248225.1. Lineage (NCBI taxonomy): Eukaryota > Metazoa > Nematoda > Enoplea > Enoplida > Thoracostomopsidae > Trileptium > Trileptium ribeirensis. The sequence continues at coordinate 9,915 of JASANE010001227.1, forward strand.
TGACCACTAAGCACTTAATAGAAATATTTATCTCAATTTTAACAGTTGTGCTATAATATTGCACGTAAAATTATATTTTCAAACGCCTTTTGGCGGACATCAGCTACTTATACGACAACTGTGTGGCCATGACTTGAGAATTCAAAACTTGTTCACCGAATTTCATGTACAACCGATGGATTGTGCCAAAACCTGTGCCATTTTTTTGTTATTTAGGTCTGACGAATTTCACGGCTTTCTTCGAAAATGTCTTGTCAAACAGCCTGCTGACCGAGCCTGCGCTGAAGCCTTGAAATCGGTAAGTCTTCGGATGGCTCACTTGGTAGACCTTTGAATATTTATTCGCTCCTAATAACGTTAAACACTTGGGCGACGCATAATGCACCTAACGGCTGCAGTTTGGTTTTGTCTTCGAACATTCTGGTCGATGGGGCTTTTGAGTGCTCTCAATGTTAGATCTCTAGGAATTGAATGTCGCCTCAAACTGCTGTTCATTTTTCGCTGCATTAACCGTTCTCTATTTTTAGTGATTTATATCTATCACAGTGTATCATAAACAACGAATGCTGGTTATTATGATTCCTAATATCCCTGGAAGGAATACGGTTAGTCACGTAGTCTAGCGTGATAATTCGGGCGCAACCAGAAAAGACTCAGAGTCGATATTTACGATCTGGTGAGGATTGTTCTTTTAGTTTTATTTACATTAAGACTACAATGTAATTTGTAGTGTGAAATTTGGTTCAAACATGAAACTAGTATTTAACCACAAATCCGAGCAGTTAGTTCTGTAAATATTTAGTAATAATTGCGTCGTCCAAGTGTTGTAGAAACCAGAAGACGGATGAGAAACAAGCTTGTTGCGTATTGCGATTCCCGAGTTCCTTCAAGTTTTAGTTGAGCCCGTGTCTCGCACATTGTGTAGGAAAGCCAGGAATTGATTACTGTTTTGAACTTGAGTTGCAGGTTAATTTCCGATCCGGTCTATCGGCTACATTTTTTAAAAAGAATAAAAAATTCACTTGAATTTGACGGGTTTCCGAAGTGGGGTAGTTGCAGCTAAGTGCCATGGAAACTGAGCGAAGGAAGATTTAAGCGAAAGTTTTATGGATTTTTGCGAATTACGTAGAATTAAGCTTATCGCTTGGCTTTGTTTGATGTAAAACAGCAGCAATTACAGTGTTTTTGTGAAATAATCTATGATTTTGTAACCAATTTGTTGCAGTGATTTTTAGCATCCGTTTATTGTGGAAGCCACCGATTCGCGACCACTGCGAGAATTGCTTTCCGAAGTGCAAGGCGAAGTGATTGAAGAAGTGGTCGACGTAGATATTCCCGATGTAAGTAGGTTGGGTTCGGCTTATAACTGCAGCTCTTGTCTCGTTTGGTGCTAAATGTTGTCAATTTTGGCATTAGAGTAAACAGTCACGGCTTCAGAGTACACTGGCACATTATGAAACTATAATTAATCCTGTTTTCACGTTAACTTAGATGATTTGTATCTTTGCGCAATTGTTACATCTATAGGTCCATAACCTAAGACTTTCACGGAAAAATTTATAAAATTTTATTCTCAAGTTGGGACAAGAATTAAAGATACTCGATGGTTCTGAAGATTCCTTGATAGTTTAAAATTGGTTTTAGCAGAATGTCGCGATAAACGCGGGCCATGTTTTTTTGGTTTATTTTCTCAGAATTATTCTCGACTCAGCTTCTTGATTTACAGCAACTAATTCAAAATATTTAGCCATACATCCAAAACAGACCACCTAACTCGCTTCTCACAAGTCCACGGGAGATTGCTCTGTTGAGCCAAAGGTGGCTTAGCTCTTTTCTTATTTGTCTCTATAAAATTCTATATTTTGTAATTCCCAGCTAGAGTTGGGCCTTTTGTGAACTAAATCCCCGAAGATACGCAATATTTGTACCAAACCCACACTGATTTATGGAAATTATAACCCATTGTATTATTTTACCGCAAAGATATAGTCCCCTAGTTGTGCCGATTAATAGTTTTGGCCATGCCCAAGCCGAACTTTTGCGCGAAGATCGGTAATATTTTTTTTGTCTTTGGTTTTTGCAAATATAACTCAAGTTCCGTTTTCACATTAGTTGGCAATTCGCCGACTGAGGACCTTTATATTATAGTTTCACATTTGTATTAAACTATATGTTCCGCACGGACCGTTGCGTTTATATAATTTAGGGATAACCTGAAGCCTGTTATTTTGTGATGTATGCTCTGTAGTTTTAGGGGCAGGAGCCGTTATTGATAATACACAGAGATTGTACTTCGCACTAGGGTCCAAGTTAACGATTTTCCAGTCATAAATTGTTGCCATTTGTAGATGTGCCGATCATCTCGTGCAACAAGGTACTAACTAGGGGAAGGAAAATTTGGATTTTTAGTGACAGCCAGGCTACACTTAAGGCTCTAGACAAACCGGTGGTGTCGTCAGCTACTGTTCTTAAATGCCATAAAAAATTAAATAGATTAGGTGCTGAAAATATGCTCAGTTTATCTTGGGTCAGGGACACTCACGCATTAGATATAACGAAACTGCAGACAGCCTTTCAAAGAAGGGGGCTTTACTGAAGGTGTTTGGGCCGGAACCTTGTGTTCCAGTTTTGTCTTAAATAGTGAAGACCGCGCTGGTGCATTCTCTGTCTGGACAACACGCTGGACGATGGAGAGGGGAACAAATTGCAGGCAGACAAGGATTTTTTTTCCTGAAGTCAATCTTAGGAGATCTCGCTTATTATGGAAGCTCAGAAAAGACAGATTGTAGGTTGCGATACACGTTTTAACTGTGCATAATCTTTTAAACGCCCATCTTAGAGTCATGAGACTAAGAAAAAGTGGTCTCTGTGAATATTGTCGCCAGGAGACCGAAACTTCTGAACCCGTTGTTTTCAGATGTCAAAAATGGGGTGAAGTTAGGCCAAGGTTTTTAGGTATTTAACAACTTGCAGTTACTAATGGTAGGACTGTGCGTTTGAGTAAATTAATAGGATTTTGAGTTGCAACTCAGAGGTTTGATCTTGGGTTTATAAGAATTAGAATACCGTGATGCAAAGGATCCTAATATTGGACCTGTGCAAAATTATCACACCGTTCCCTAAAGTCTAAGTAAATATATAATAGTCCCGACTTTGGCATATAAATTAATCGTTTATCGATTCATTTCAATAGAATAAACGAGAAAGGGCACCTTTATTTAGTCCCATAATGATTATATTTTAGGAGCTTCATTTATTCGCTCTGAACAAAAAAACTACTCTAAATTTATTTGTAAATTCCGGTGCCAGCGTAATTGAAAACGCCTTCTTTAATGGTACCTCAGGACGGCGCACTGGATTACTCATTTACTCCGCTACATTTTAACAAACGTCCCCCGCATTACATTGCGGGTTATTTGAACTGTGTTTCGGGTTCTCTAAAGAAGATTGAAACGCTGCAGAAATTGTCCTAATAATTTAGGAAGTAATTAAACCGGACCAATAAAAATACAGAAAGTTAGCTGCCCGTGTTCGACCCGTGTTCGACCCAGCAGAGTCGACGCAAAACATTCTGGAAAGACGATTTGGAGCACCATTCCTGGCCCTTCTGTCTTTCGAGTTTGTTCAACGACAGAAAAAATAATAACGATTGCTGAGACAGTTTAGGTTACTCAAAGGTTACGCAGCATCAGAGCAACAATATTAATGCTAATTGGCGTGTTCACCTGATTTCGTACAGTAGATAATAATGATGATGGCATAAGTTTGTAGATAGAAATATGGAAGCGGAATACGAGAGAGAATTATTGTCAACGCTAGTTTTGGTGTTGCTGGAAGTAATTCTGTTACTGCGATTTTGTAGCTATATTGTAATTCTAATCGCGATGAGTTGCGAGATCCCAACTACCGCAGTGAGTCTTTGAAAATATTGAATTAATTTTTATAACGTAAATAGCCTAAAGTTGTAGTGTCTCGAAAAGTTGGAAATCAGGATGTGTACCAATACATTTTTATGCCTAAGTGGAAGACACAAGTATACAGAAGACGCTAGATGAGGTCCAAAGAATTTGAAATCTAGGCCTGACAAGATTGGTTTTAGGTTTCAGCTTGGAACAAGAGAGATGGAAGCGAAGACTTTTATATTCCCTAGGCTCTCCAAATTAGGGGGCTAGAATTTTTCAGTTCCCCCCGATTCAGAACAGGTGCCCTACGGTTCATGCCCCCTGGCAAAATTCTAGACTCCCCCGGTTCACCGCCTCTTGGAAATTTTTTTGTTTCGAGGTCCAAAATACATAAAATTTGATCAAAATTTGTACTAAAATTCCGTTCTGAAGCCAAAAATTTCGCAATTTTTTCAAAATTTGCTTCGAAATAGCTTTTTCTCTTCATCAAAAGCATTTTGACAGTGTTTCTGACACTATATTTAACCGTTTTTCGTTTGGCAAAATGCCCCTGGCAAAATTTTCAGCGAATTGAGAGCCCAGACCTCTATATGTGAAAATACTTGTAAAGTTGTACAGGAGTTGCAGGCGATGAGATGAAAATTAAAAAATTTACAAGTTTTATAATGTAAAGCTTCGAAAATAGTGTTTTAAGTGACAATAAGTAAACATGTGACCGAGCAATGTAAGTTTCAAAGCCGCAAAGAGTGAAGACAAAGCCCTCACCGACATCTATCCGACGAGCCGGTGTTGAGTTATGAGTGTCACCGAATTTATCATAAATATATATTATAATCCCAGCACGGTAGCTGAGAGTAATCAAATAGCACAAGGTCTGTTACCTACGGTAGTTGGGAACGTTGTTGCAAATATTACATTATATTCAATTTTGCCGTGTTTTACACCATTGAGTTTTAATGTGCGTCAGGATCAAAAGAGTCACGTAAGTGAGGACTCAAATCTTACGATTGACGATGACGCTGTTTCGTCGGCAACAACTCCTCTTATGCTCAACTCCGAAGACCGAAGTTGCGATGATAAGAACATCGATGACCATGAATATTCACCGCCGCTTCCTGATCAAGAGTACCAGGAATCTGGGGAATTGATGGCTGTTAGCCACGAGGCGAGAGACGGCGAAGCATTCGGAAAACGCGATAATTCTGATGAAAACCGAGTGAACGCCTTGCCGACAACCGAAGACAACGAAGGACTTGTGGCGAATCAACAACGTCGGAAAAGTAGGGCCCCGCCACCGCCTTTTGTACCAGATCAAGCGGTAACAGATGGTCACCCCGTGGGGGTGTTATCGGGATCGGAAGAAAACGGACACTCTTACGAAGACTCGGATAGTAGTCCTGATATGCCTCCACCTCCACCTCCTCACATGTTTGTTCCTGGCGGTGTGATGGTTAACGGTGCGGCGCGAGTAACGGGAGACATTTTGATTTGTGAGTGTATTAATTTTTTCTGTTTATAAAACGAAAGTAGGAAATACAGCTATGTGTACCTGTACATATGAATAAACATCAGAGCCAATCAATATTATATTTTCTTTTGTCGGGCAAAGCAGCGACGAACCCAGATTCACGGGGAAAGGGTTCCGGGGTCTGGACAGGGTTGTTGAAAGTTTTTTCAGTGGTCCACCCTTGTTGAAAACGTCTGCACTAAATCCTCGAATGTGAAGCTTTCTCGAGCCAGATATTTTTTCGCCAGAAGCGGTTATGACATAAATAAAGGCAAAGCGCAACGAAGCGACGTATGGTGCAACCTGTTTTTTGTTCGACATCGGATCCACCAGGATTAAACCAAGGGGGTACCTCTGCTGCAAACTGACATTCCGTTCTCTTGTTGCTTTGCAAATTGTCATATGTCTTTTCGTGTTCTAAACATATCAGACTTTGTCGCGGACTTGACAGAACATTACAAGACAGAGTAATGTTCTGTTGATATTGTGTAAAGAAGTTTTGGATATTGTTTGCTCTAAGTTATTGTAGTCGAGCGATGTTATTTAATATCGAATTTGCGTTTATACGTAATACTAGTAGCTTGTATTGCCAAGATGGTAAATTCTGAATGTTAAATATGCAATTTAGACAGACGTCAACAGCTATTTTGAGCATCAAATTACAATATGACCCTCGGAATATCAGTCATGTTGCTTGAATACTTCAACCCGTCTATTTTGCTCGCTTATATGCATGTATATAGAGGAAAATTTTTTTTGGTCCAAAATTGAATTGTTCGCGTCAACAAATACTGATGTCTCTCGCAGATACCGCGGCGTAGTGCTCGGAAAATTTCACGGTCCTATTGATAACACCTCAGCGGACCTCCTGCTCAGTGATACCTAAACAATTGTTCCTTAACGAATATACCACACGAGGATTATCATAGCGTGACTGTTAACTTCATTTACTTCGACACGCGATTCAAGACAAAGCTGAGTAAGGCCATGGCAGTCTACCTGGATTGAACCGAAACTCCAATCGGGACTATGCCGAATGATGCGTCTCGCAAGCCACAAATCATCTGAAAACTTGTAGATGGCCCCGGAAACATATGCGTCTATATCATCATTAAAGATAGAGGAAAGTGTTGGTCCAAGAACGAACCGCCGGGTGCGCCACTCGTTGCGGCGAACCAAGATTATTGGGAACCATTAAACTAACGAACTGTCTGCGACCTGTTAGCCTCTGAACTCAAATGTAGTAAATTTGTTGATTTAAGGTGGAACTTATTTGGTAAAGGTGTATCGCTTCATACAGATGCCCCCGATCTTCAACCGAATAAAATGTTAGGTTTCCTTAATATAATTTTTTGGAAATTTAAATCCATGCGGGGTTTCGCAATGGGCCACTTCTGGCCTGAACGGATGGTCAATGCAACCATTCAACCCTCCATCATTCTACTAGCCTCTGAACCAATACAAAAGATTTCCGTGAATGCCGTGCATTTCAAGCTTCATCAAAAGAGCTTCGTTATGAAATGCCTTTTGGAAATGCACATAGATAACATCTAACTATCCACTGCTGTCAATATACATTGAGCGGCATAGTTCAAATACTCAAACAGCTGTGCCGTAGTGAATATCTTCACAACAAAGCCTAGTTGCCAGGAATAAATTAAGCCGAAATAAGCAACAAGCTCGGACGATAGTTTCCTTCACCTTGCTCACAGAGGACGTTAGCCTAGTTGCCAGGAATAAATTAAGCCGAAATAAGCAACAAGCTCGGACTATAGTTTCCATCACCTTGCTCACAGAGGACGTTAGACTGATAGGACTATAATTTCCACAAATGGTCTCGTCACCGTTGCCTTTATAAATTGGGGCGACCGTGGCATACTTCCACGTTTCGGGAAACACAGCTGTATATATCCATGGAACGCCGAAAGACAATGGATGGGCTCTCCGCTATAGCGTCTCTGGTCTTAAACCAAAACCAGTTTGGGATTCCATCCGTGCCCGGTGACGCATCCAGTTTCTGTTTTTGTGGGTATTCAGTGACGGCTTCTGTCTCAAACAGCATATCGGAGAGCATCTCAGTTTACACGAAACTCAGGAAGCATAAATTTATTATTCGGAACTGGGGGTGCTTGATTTAGTCATGGATCTTGGACTCGTGCGCCTCTTGGCTTAAATTGGTGTTCGAAATAAAAAATTTTCACAATTTAATACTTTTCAGTGAAAACGGATAGAATTTTTTATAAATGGTTTAATAAATAGTACAAAAACGTATTTAAACCCTTTTTTGGTGAAATTAGTTAACCTTTTAACTTGAAATTTTTTCATTTTTTTATATCAAGATATATATTGTTCCATTTTATTTTATTTTGTCCACTGTTTTTATCAGGTGAAACCAAAAACTTTGCCAGCGGCGCCTCACTTGTTTTTGGGAAGGGCCCCCACCACCTGCGAAAAGCCACTACTTTTGTGATAGAGCAGCTGCAGGAGGAGCAGACAATTTTCTTAAGTATATCCAGATATAATGTTGACGATCGGTCCAGTAATCGTCTTTTCGTTTCAGATGACGACGACGAGGATGAAGAGTTCCCACCGCCGCCTCCGATTGCCGAAGATGGCCGGGTTGTACTGGTCAGCCACGAAAGCGCCACCGACACCGACACTGTCGGCCGAGAAAGAAACGGATGTAAGTGGAATGGTTGTGTGCGATGCGGTCGTATTGATGGTGTTAAGAGTGACCAAGAGGTTGTTTCGGTTCTCTCGAACTTATCTAAAAGCAGTGTGTGTAGCAAGGCGCAGTGCTTTGTGGTGAAGACTCAAATGTGCCATAATCCATCCGTCCGCCAATTGCATTTCTACTCGCTTAGGATACGAATTATTGTTAAAAATGAAACTTCTAACCGGATTAAAGGCACAATATTAACGTCGAGTCTGTTGAGCATTTTTAAAAAGGATCAGATATTGCCCGGAAATATTTTAGTCTTTGTCCGTACAGTTGCATCTGCTTGGCATTCTTGTCGAAATAATGTCACTTGCACTCAATGTACTAACGTTAGATTTAACCGCAACGGAGCAATGTTACCAAAAACGTTTTATGTTTCGCCCCTGTAACCTCGTAATCTGTAGTAGATAATTCTGCGCTTGCTGTATTCACTTTGTACGATAATGTGGTAAACTGATAGAAGAATTAATGCTGGGAGTCGTGTGGCCAGGTCTGTTGGTACCTTTTCTACGTGGACTAGTCATGTTGAAACATAATAGAAGAAAGAACATAATATGGTTAGAGCCATCTCGTTTGATCTCATTGCTCTGACATTTTCAGCTGCTCTGTGAAACCCCATGAAATAAAAAGAAATATATACAGTTGTCAGACAAGATCATTTGAGATAGCTGTCAGAGAGCGATTTTTGCTGTATTTCTGGTTCCGTTCCGCTCCCAAAATTTGTGTTTATGTACCTAATATTGTAGTGAGAAAATTAAAAACCAACGGGAACCACAAACGAACAGTTGGCTTTTCCAAAGTGGGGGAGAGATGCCCCCGTGGCATTGGTACGTGCCTACTGGCAAAAAACGGGTGCATTTGCCATGGTTCCCCAGCAAAATGCCCCATTTCACAATATTTGGCTTCCCTGGTAAAACACACCCACCCCGAGATGACATAAAAAATTAACAAAATATTTCAAAATAAACCCTTTCAAAGTTTTTTAAAATAAACCCTTTCTGAAGTTATAAATTTGGTTAATTTCAGCATAAAATTGATTGAAAACTTTCAAGACGTTTTAGCGCCGCTTCTGAGGCTATTAACAATTTTAGCGTTTTTCGCTAAAAATATTAAATTCTGAAAATTCTTAAATTTAGACCCCCAGTTCCAGCCAAGGGGTGGGGGGCAGTTCCGAACCAGGGAAATTTCGGTTCATGAGCTTTGGCGAAATTTTTAGCGAATGGAGAAGCCAGAACATCGTAACGTACAATAATGAACGTTGTTGTTTTCGTATTTTCGTCGATGGCTAATGTTGTGTCACAGCTTGTTTGATTTTAGTCATCTTTACAGACTTTACAAATTTTGTCGCATTCTCCAAACCGTGCGTCCCCTTCGGTCTAGCCCAGGTTCTCGATTCGAGTCCCATTGCATTTTGAAGCGAGGTGTCTCCCGGGTACGCAAAGTAGAATGCAGCAAACTGCTATTATCGCATCTAAAATTTTGCTTCGGAGACGATTTATTAACTATTTTTACGAGAACATTCCAAAAAAATCTTAGATTTGGAATCCCTCGTTGAACACGGGTACCCTCTTTCCACGCTCGCTGGAAGGATTTTGCGCCGCTTGGCTCTGTGCATATGGTTCGCCTTGGTCTATGCCCTTTGGCAATTTTTGCAAATCGATTAGCCAGTAGAAATACTATAATGACAGTAGAAATATCTTATCTGTCACGGATACATTTGTGCGAATTTGCTTCAAATTTTCAGCCACTTCCGGGTCCATTGTTGTCGCTACACCAATGCTTTCTACGTTTAAATGGTGGCTTTTATTACTCGGATTTGTGTCCGTATGCCCGGGTCTGGTAGAAAATTGCATTTTTCAGAGCCTTTGTCATCATGTAGTTGAACATTAACCTGGGCACTAAATTAGATTTTATTTATTTATTTAGCCTTGTCTGGTCTAGTGTTGATGCATATTGTTAACGATGTTTACACCAAAATAATGCTGCCCACAACTTGTCTACTATAAAACGCGGCAGTGTATTTTTGTCAAGATTTCTCTAAAATTGCACGAAAACTTGACTAGTTTTGAAGGACCAATAATTGTTATCGCTGGATTGATAAGTAAACAAAAATGCAAGTGTTTTCCGAAACAGAAAAAAAACAAACATTGTGCAGATTAAATGTTTTTTTCTTCTTTACAGTGTCATTAACCGCTTCAAAATTACGAGCTGAAACTATTTCCGCTTGTCTAACAAACTCAGCAGAGAGATATGGGATTAACAATTTTTAATAAGAAAATTCAATCTGAATAGAACAAATCTGATGTTGCGGCAGCAATGTCGGTGAAAAAACTTTGAAACAATTGGGCCTAGCATCTTTTTATGTCAGCAAAAGTGTAACACGCTGACTGTAGCACCGAGCTTTCATTCCAGTTTCCTTATAATTGCCTTCGTCTGGCTTTTCTGTCGCGCAGCGATGTCTTTCAACCAAATTATGTTGTTGGATATCGGCGCACCCAGAGTAAGTTGTCCAACGCGGGTTGAACCTAACAGCTCTACTCTCATCACCTGCAAGGAATATTTTGTAATTAAATTATATAATATCTCGTTCTATGTATTAGCCTACTGCATGGGCTTTATTATGCAAAACGAGCCTATCTTGTTATCGATTGTGCATTTCTTTTAAAGGCAATCCCTCTTGTACGACTGTATATGTCAGCAATATTAGTTCCATTTGTATGCCACTTAACGTCACACCCTCTACGAAAGTTAACTTATAACCTAGGTATATATAAGCGATAGTAGCAAGGCAGGCTGGTAGTTGCTTCCCAACAGAAGACGATACATGTATTATTGAAACGGAGCGACCGGAGTTTCTACTGAGGGTGCTAGGGGGAAATCGTGAAAATTTGTTCTTTTGTTTGTCATTCATAACTCATTTTCGAGTGGACGGATTTAGATAAATTTTTGTTCGATAGCAAAGGTTATGGTGATGAAGATGTGCCTTTTAGTTGAACGTAAACAGCCCCGATCCCATCTTCCGCGCAAAAGTGCAAAAATGGTTTCTAAAGGTTCTTTGCCAAATCTGGCCATACGGGTACGAGTGTCTCGCAGCGTATATCTCGCGACACAGGCTTCGCATTGAAAAATGAAATTATCTGATCGGAATCTACTACTTTGCAGACCACGACTTCTTTGTGGGATTACTCCCTGGGCGCGGTGGGCACGAATGTCTGATTTATATTGCGTGCAGATTATCAAGAATTGTGTATATTGGTTTGCCAGTAGGCTGAATATGATAGCTTGGTTATGTAGAGTCCAGCACGAGTATCTTATTTCTTTTCAGACGTTTTCATTGGGTTTAGGGTACATATGAACCCGATTTTTAGAATAAAGTCGGTATTCAGTAGTTTTGTATATGTATCAGATCGACGTGACGCTACTGCATTCCGAAACGAATGCCCATACGACCCCGGCTATCGTAACCTCGAGGGCGGACCTAATGGGTTAAAATTTCGGATTCGGGTCGGTCCCAGGAGACTACGGAGCTTAGCAAGCCGCTGTAGCGCTTCACAGGATGTGTTCTGATCCGGCCGGACGGGTTGCGCGTAGCCTAAGCGGTACTACCTTTAAGGTCCCTAGGGAGGTTGGCTGCGTCACCTGCTCTCATGCCAAAGAGGCCATACCATTCTTACCTATCATCGTTCAACATAAAAGTGTACTCAAAAGGCATTCGGATTTGATTGATTTTCCCATTTTCCTGAACGGTTAATTAATTTAGCCAGTGGCCCCCGCTAGTGTTCGACAAATCTCTAGATGTTTAACGTCGGATTCGCACGTGATTTCCTATTCTGAGCGTTCAGCGAAAGCTTTAATTTTGAGGTAAATTTTCCTTATTAGTCGCACGAGTCGTACTCATACAGTAATACAATTAAATTGGAATCGGCGAGTCACGCTAAGGTTTGCTTCTTCAATGCGTGTGTCAAACCTGAACGTGGGTCGTCGACCGATTTCAAACCCCTTGTTGATACATATCGCTGCTAGGATCAAAAAAGTCATGGACACATTGGGTAGGATTGAGTATTTATTGATAAGACAAAATCACCTACGGACAAGAATATATTGTACGGACTAATACGATAGGTATAATGTCGCTAGTATGGTACGCTATCAGGAGAATGAGCAGGGTAGCAAACGGAGTAAGTTGCGGAGTCATCGCCTTTTTCATAGAACTCTCACAGCTGATTCGAATCACGGCGTAAACTACTAGGCCTTTTCTAACGACAGCGGCGCTCACTGTACTCATTAAAATTGGGCCAGGTCAAAAGCAAACACAGGCGAGTAACACCATGCGTAAAGAGGTTAGGTATCGAGAGGCGTCATTCAACTAACTACTCGCTCGGTACTACGATTGCTATTAGAGGGTAAGGCTCCGACAAAAGCGATAGGTTCAGGTAAGCGAAAGGCGGTAAAAATATGGGGCATAAATGAGGCTAACGGGACGAAACGTACACAGTGGGATCGCGGGGCGTGATCTTGCTCATCCTAATCATGGCTATAGTACATGATAAGTGAATATTATTGTAACTGAGGTAAAGTAGCGATTGGATTAACATACGACAAAATATTATAACAACAGAGTAATGGTACATATCGATACAGAGGTAAGTTGGTGAGGCGACCAACGGTACGACTCCTAAATTTTCTCCGGTGCGACAAAGGTACAACAGTACTTTTCCTACTTGCATGCATACATATGGACGATAACCGTGGGTAGAAGATAAAATTTTCCGCAAATTACGAAAGCACGACTGGTTAATTTTGGTCCCAATTTCCGATGAAACCATGCTTCAAACACGGTAACAAAAATGTTAAATTCGGTCTTAAATCTATGCTCATGTGTGACCTAAATAACTACAAAAGCGGACTTTTTTTGGGTCCATCAACATGAGCCAAACTGGTGCTAAAATAGGCCGGGGAAAATTATCCTACGAGTGGCTTATGGGTCCCGGTAGAGTGAGCTGGGGACCAAAATTTGCTAATTTTTCAGCTTTTCTTAACACAAAATTTATTACTAACTTTTATACTGTGTTGAGTACAGTAATCATATTTTACCAACACTAGGTATTTTGATTATTTTTGCTGCCAAATTAACACAATCGTGGAAGACGCCGGATCCAGGGAAAAGTCATAAATAATCAATTTTAAGTGTAAATCGGGGTTCACTTAGGACCTTCGTTCACACTTGGCTCGGTGGAACAGTATTCTATATTTTTGCCAAAAAGTACAGCGATACCGCGAGCGGTAAAGAAAAGAATAGCTATAATCTAAACTCGGAAATGAAAATTAGGGTATTTCACGTCCTAATACGAGACGGTTGGGTGATGTTTGATTCGGGCAATTCATAAACCTAACTCAGCCCATTGGAGAGTTCCAAATGTACTCTTACTAATCTTGCAAAAGGGTTGCAGGCGTTGCCTTAGCCTTCAACTTCAACTGCTGCCGCTTTGGAGCATTTCCAGTTTCTACTGGTTCAAACGAGCTGACAAACTTGGCCTGCTTAATTGATTTTCCTAACTAATTGGATATCTTAGCTATATTCCTTAATGCGGAAATTGATCTAAAAAGATCGGATCTCCCAGTATTGCTACAACGTAACGGCACTAATGTGGGGCAAGGACGAGCTTGGGCAAGTCCCTAGTTCACGGCTAAACCAATAAATTCTCTGAGTCCGATTATTTGTTGCCAATTAAGTGGCGATACGTTATCATTGTGCAAATTTCATGCGTACTTCAGGGCAGGGGGCCAAGGGTTAAAATTGAGTTCAGGTACCTACAAATTTGTCTGAAGTTAGAAAGTAGCGATGCCTCGTAGGTCATCAACGCTATCTTAAAAGTACTAAAGCTTATGCTATTTCGACTTGAAAACGGCTCTCGAAAAGAGCACTATTTGGTAATAACATTGAATTAGTACTGCTAGCGTTTCCTACTTGACGAAACCAATGAGTAAGTGGTAGACCCGGCTGTCGGTACAACCGTAACAAATTTATTAACTGAATTCCACTCGGTTTGTATCATTAAATCTCTCAGTTTTCTAGTTTTCGACCGAGATTCTTAGTCTAACTCGATAGGGGCCCGGAGGAAATGTATCATTTTCAATATCTCGATAATTTGCCAGCCTTTCTCTGTGAAACACAGGGGCTGGTTCCACCTTATTTATCGATTTATTAGACTGGGTCAACGGTCCTTCCAAAAACTAGCGCTATCGATATCGCTAAATTTTAGACAAAAATGTTGCCCTACGATCAAATTTACCAACTCTGGTAAATTTGATATTTTCATTGCAGCGGCCGTATATGGGAGATTCGAGTCTTCGACGGCTTTCGTGCTGCATTGATGACTATACTCAGACAGAAAGAGAGAGAGAAGCTAAAGCTGAGAACTTGCAAAATACGTGTAAAAGCTAAACCGATACGGGAATAAACATGCTTATACGGGAAAGAAAATCTGCGAATTCTGTGTAAAACTTGAGCTGCTTTTGCGCTGCTCGGGTGTATATTTGTTATAGTTTTTTGAACGGGCCACGGCTTTGCCAGGCTCGCTAGCTCAAATGGAAGGCCTAACAGGGCTCTGTTTTTACTACAAAAATCATCAAAATTCCTGGAAGGAATTTTGAATTATAAGTGAGTGATATTTTAGGTAGGGGCGGGCCCCTGTTGGTATGATTCCGACGCGATATTGTTAAGTTCAAAGGTTGTATCCGATGACGGACATTACTACGAAGTTTCAACTAAATTTCTGGAGAGAATTTCACAATATTTCAAATCTACTTTTTCGGTGGGGGCAAGCCCCTTCACTATCGTGGTGTTTGTGATTCCAATGAGATATTTGAAAGTTTTATGCGCTAAGTCGATAGCTTATCTAAGTACGGTAAAATTTCAGCCAAATCCCTGGGGTATTTCTTGAGAAATATTAAATTTTCGCTCAAAGTGAGCCGTCTCGCCCACAAAGCCTTTGCTTCGCGAATCCGGTTACGGATCTATTAAAGTACTTGGCTCAATTCAGAAAGTTCGGTTACTACTATCATCCTAATAAAGTTCGGCAAGATCCCTGGAAAGTAAGTTTGTCATGGAACATGAGCTTTTGTTTCGGGTTTCTGTCAACGAGTGTCTACTAACAACCTGGTGCGCATTTAATACATCGTTTAAGAAAAACACAAGAACATATCGACTATCAGAACTCAGTAAAAATGTATGGCTAAGGACGATACAGAGTTTCATTTCCACTGTTCAATACAAAAATTTCTTTCATTTAACCTCGGTCGGCTCAGGGATGACATCTCGGCTCAGGGAATCATGTAAAAACATATCTATGCACGAGTGTCGCGTTTATTTATGCCTTAACTCATCGACCGAGGGGGTTCAGTATGACTTCGGCTATTTGATGGCTAATCGAGGCCATGGCTCTGCGAAACAAGTCTGCGCGGATCGGGCTAACATGTAAACAGCACGTGTGGACGGAACGTCCTCAACTGATAAACGCTAATGCTCCACTGCCAGCTCTCTCCTAAGATATCTATGTCCTACACCTACCCTATCCGACATCGTTAACTCTAAAATACTACTAGCTTGTGCTATTCTAATCCATCCACACTCACGTACTTGCTTCCAATCAGTCGGCCATCCACTGCTTGTCCATAAGCAGTCAAAACCAAGAGAGAAACAAAGACGCAAAGTATACACTAGAAGTAACCATAGGAGTGAAGAGCAGCAGAGCCGGTCTACAAACCTGACCGAACCCTGCGCTGCCGAAGTCACACTGAACGCTCTAGAGCTCGTGCAGCTCTGCTTAAACACTGCCGTTTTCAAAATTTGACTTTGATTTTTTGATTCTCTAAAAGTGCTTGATCAGCACTTTTGGGACGATTTGACCTCAATATTTAAGCCCTTAATCAAATTGTCTTATCAGTCCGATTTTCAGTAAATTTCGGACCATTTTAATGGGCAATTAGCTTGATTTATTGCCTTTTTAATATAAAATTTATACTAAATTTTTATATAAAACTATACGAGACTTTCCAGAAAGTTCCGATAATCTTCAATCTTTAAACTCCATATTAAATTAGTACTAAACCGACAACCTGCTTTTATTTGCCTTGCGAAAGTGCAGGCTTACACGGACCATCAGATAGCAGGGAAGTATCGATGCATCTATCCATAAACTACTTCGAGAAACTGCCGTTACTATTAACTTCCAATTTGGTATTAACCTTATATTAAAGTTTTGCTCATAAGAAACGAAACTTTATATAAACGCTCTATTAAGTTTATATAAATTATATCTACTTGAAGCCCGTGTTGTATGTTTAACGGCTTAAAACTTGATGGTCTGAAACGAATCGAGCTGCAGTTTAATAGAAACTGTCCACATTTATATTAACTTCATATAAAAGCGCTACTGATAAGACCAATTTCATAAAATTGATATAAAGTTCGAGCTTAATACAAAACATTCGTATTTAGACTCTATGTACTTGGAGAGAAGCTTCAAGAAAGTAAACATGGAAGGGCAAAGGTGTAAAATGGAGGGCGCTGTTCCCTCGGTGATAGCCGAAGTGCCAAACAAGACTCGGATTCGAACTCAGTGTTTCCGTCCGAGTATTTTGATATGTAACAGGTCCACTTTCGGACAATAAAAGGGGAAGGTGGGCTCTCGGGCGAGCGCATCACAATTTTTGTAAATGGTTAGAGTGTTTTAAACGGTTCCCGCGAGTTCGGTTTGTTTTTCAGTGGAGCGTTAGGTATATATTTGTGCCGGTCTTTACAAGAAGTATCCAACGATGGGTTACACGCCAGTCGGGGCGTAGTTCTTGCGATTTTCATGGGAAAGGGTGCCTAAAAGTGGGCACAGCGGGTGCGTTGGGGCTCAAATGAAAGCCCAGATTGCAGGGGATACGATATCAATTACATATTTCTCTGCCAATTATTCATTAAGTTATTTGATTAAATCGATTTATCGGTTCTATTTACTCAGTTTTTTCTCATAAAGTCCGTGGATCCTGATCGGATTTCCACGAGACCGGTCGCATTAGAAGGACCGTAAAAAATTTTATTAAAAATGGTGAGTCCTTAAATCCCGAATCCCGGAGTTATGGGCCGGAGCCGCTACTTTGACGTCTAAATTTTTCTTTTACTTTTATCAGCTAAGTTAGCCAGCGAAAATGAACGCTGGTAGCTGATATTTTGCTTATCACTGCAGTTTACCAGTGTACTTCTCAATATTAAACACTGGTAAAGTGATATTTCTCTTTTCCTATTAATATTTTCAGGAAAATTTGCTCATTTGCTGTTCGCTATAGGGCGAACAGCCAGATTTTTGTGGTCCTTGATTTTTGACGATCGTGACGAATATACTCACGGCCACTCTTTTCTATCAAAAATCGTGATGAGTTTCGCGGTCCTACTGTGCGGTGTAGGGTTATTCCAATATATCGGGGCAGGCGGGCACTCGTACTGTTCTATATTTGCACGAGTCGGGTATGGCAAGGGCTCGCCATACTCGCGTTTTCTACCTATTAACGTACTAGTTTAGGCGCGTAAAAATCGCTAACTTTTCCTAAAAAATCGGCCTAAACGAAACTAGTTACTCGCGACTACTCGCACCTCCAAAGTTATGAATCACAAGGGTACAATGAAAACATCAAGTAAAATTACATCCAAATAAGTACCTTTATGGCCATGATCAACACGAAAGAACGGCATGAATGGGAAAACAATTATAGATAAACGGTTATAATCATACGTGTACAATCGAGGATGCGATTCGAATATACGATGGTAATCAGGCTGCCAATTCGTATATATCCACCTATAAACACACGTGAATACCAACAACGATTCCAAAGTTACACTGATATGCATATATGTCATTTGCTAAGATCACGATTATACACATCAAATACGTAATACGTGCCTTTATGGCAACCAACATGGTACAACAAGAGCAATGGTAATATATATCTATAATTCAAGTATTCCAATAAAGCATTTATGGCCAACAACAATATGGTTACAACAGCGATAACAATATACAGGTTACATATACCAATAGGAGCCTTTATAGTACTACAATCAACATATATTTACGGTAGCGATACTTCGACGATTATCTATTCCTTAAAAATGTTAATAGCGATACCCATTCTGATGACAGTACTGTCGGCGGTGCAGGCCGAAATATAACAAATAATTTTTAATCCTAACGAGGTTAACGAGCGTCACGATTCATGATTTGTGGCACGTATATATTCTCTTTAAATAGGGTGACTACACGGTCTTTCGGTTTATACCGCGGAACTCGGCTTATGTATTCACTTTCGCCAAGAGATCATAAATTGGTTCTAATTCCATATGCTTATTTGGTTCGAAGCGGGGTTGGTTTCATATCTTTCTGGGTCATCTCTGTTAGGTATTTTAAGTTGGGAGACATCCGTAACTAAATTCAAATATGTTGGCCCATACACTGTGGCCAGGATTAATCTATCACGTAACGATCCAGTATGGATCTGTTACATATATGTCATCAAAAGTAGTCTATATAGCGGTTTTCGTTATGAAATGAATACAACGATTTGGGTATAAGCGGGTTTAGGGTCGATGAGGTTTTAGGATTATCGATGGGTTCAGGGTTCAGTGCTTTTAGTGTGGTATATATACATTAAACACAGCCTATTACAGTTGATTAAACAAACTAATTTCTTAAAAATGAAACCACGCTCGCTCCGTTATACCGTCGCTTGCAAGTTACTAATTTAATCACCATTTGAGTCAATTCAACAACGCAATTCGAAAAATATTGAAATTTTATTTGTAAAGATAAAATTGTTTTCGAATTTTTTGGGTACCAAGGGATTTGGAAAACATTGGGAACTCAAAAAGTCGAAAATTTTGTCATGCTACCAAAATTGGTATTTTTTGAACCGCCACATCGAGATGAATCGAACGGTGCCAGAATTTCTGCAGTACCTTTAAAATGGAAACAATTTCGGGTTGTGAGAGATTCTATATTTCGTGAGCGCTCTTACGAATGCATAGCTGGTATTCGTGCGTCAGCGGTGATATCGGCGTTCTCCACCAATCTAAAACCCTTTTAATGCTTTGACCCCGAGATTTTTTGCCGAAAATATGGTATGGGCAATGGAAATTTGATAATTAATGACTATGTCGTCGAATAAAAATCAGTTTTTTTATGGAGCAGCGACCGCTTTAGAGTTTAATTCTAAGATTTTCCCTCGTCCATTTTAAATTAATTCGCTCCACAATATTTGTCTCCTTGGGGACACAACAGAGGGTTGATTTTTAACCCCATTTGCGGAGCATCACTTGAACGAATCGAACAAAATTTCAGCAGTTGCAGAGAGCGGACAACTTCAAGGTTATCTTTTTTAAATTAACAGCGCTTACAGAGTCGCAGTTTAATGGCGTTCCAATTCTGTGACCTCTTCTGGGGCATTGTTTATGGGATACAAATGTGATTTATGCAGTTACACCCCAAAATCATACTCGAGCACTTGTGATGAGTAGTAGTTTCGCAAACGATTTGCTTTTCTTTTGGAACTCGACAATGATGCCTTACTATTTGCGATCGCATATTGAAACAGATAGCCAGTCAGTCTTACACGGCGCTAGTCACAATACTGACCAGTATGACGAATCGTTGCCGCCACCTCCGCCTCCAGTTATTACCCCGGTGCAACCTAGCGGTGTGGATGGTGGGTCTCGTGTCCCGGTTCTGAGTGGCGTTGCTAAACGCGGGGACAGTCAAACCAGCAGCAAACAAAGCAGTCCCTCGAAAGTTGGAACGGCGGACACAGTCCATGCTAGCCCGTCGTCAAGCAGCGTCATGTCGGCAACAAACCGAGAGGCCGCCCAGATTCTGGCAGATCTCGATCATGAGCTGGACGCATCGATGGATGATTCCTGCCTCGAAAAAAGTGAAAAAAAGATAGACGGTGAGTTCGATGCTACCAAGTTACGCTAAATCCATAGTAAAGAAATTTGATCAGCTTTACGTCAACTTTGACGATTTTTTCTGTGTCGATGAACGTTCAGTTTTGCATTTGCATGATTTGACTAATAGTTTATCATTGGTATTGTATTGTGTTCCAGTTAACTGGCTATAGCTCGTTTGCCCATTGAAAAGTGCACTGTATCAAAGATAAGAACGTACATGTGCGGTACTAAAGGAAGAGAACCGGGTGGCCGAGTCGGTCGTTCAACTCGCCGATAGTATTAGCGTTCAGAACTTTGTTGGGCATCAGTGAAACTCATTCCACCGGCGCCGTTTTATTGTCACAGTGACATCGTTATGTTCGAGTGAATTTGTTGATTAAAGTTTATTGTCACTGTTGAAGTCAATAAGTTTCATGTTGTTTTGTCAGAACGTAGTGCAATGTAGCGGAAATCGTATGATGCAGGGGTGAAAACTTTTAAATACCGCATGTATGTGTAATCGGCCATAACTCGGGAACGACTGAACAACCGATTTTCGTGATCTTGGGCTCTTTCGAACCTGCATAGTCGATTTACCATGTACGTCCCCGAGCGTTTTTGATTTGAGATCAGAGGTCAAAATGAGGGGTTTTACCACCACCTTTTAGTACCATTCACGGATGCAAGGCTATTTTTATCTTAACTTGCGAATTTTTTTTCTCTGGTTGGTTTTATTTCATAGTAAAATGATAAATGCCGATATCTCTTTTTGTTTTTCGATTAAGGTTCCGGTTATGGAGTTATGGGGTTGAGGTATGGAACCCTCGTGGTTCATCGACCGAAACTTCGAAAATTTGTTCCGACGTCCTGGGTGGCTGAAAAGTTTCACTTCGGGGTTTTCGCGCATGGAAAAGTCGTTGCCGGAGTTGGTTTTACGCTTCGACCCACGGTTACGGGGGTATGACGCCTCCATGGTTCATCGACACGAAATTCTTGATTTTATTGTGACGGCCTGGGAGGCAGCAGGTATCTTGCACTTGGTTTTTTTCGGCAACTTTTGTTCTAACTTGTGCAGTATTGTGTAATATCCACATATAGCATATCGATGTATCCCATCGAGAGCTGATTGGTTATGCACGCAAAAGCAACAGGTGTAGCTGTGCTTCACTACGTGCTGCAATCTCGATAGAATCACTAGAATGGGGCTAAATTGAAGTTGTGATTTTCATGTTGTTTTGTTTTATTCAGATTCTGAGCCAACGTCGCCATCATACGTCGTCGATTCGTCACATTATTCGCAGGACATGTCGCGCCATCAGGAACAGATGCAAGAAGAGCGGATCGAAATTGCTTCCGAGTTCTTTAGCACTAAGCACTACGACCGTGAGGCGTCTGCGTTTACCCAGCCCCGTGCGAGTCCTTCGGTCATCGAAGCTCATGTGAAGCAGCCAGGTAAGAAGCAAACAACATCAATAAAATTCTGTACCTGTTCTATTAAGATGTACTTGTTCGCCCGAATGGACAATCATTGTATACCTCAGACCGGATTTCAAGAGACACTTATTCCTGAAAGCAGCCGAATATATCTATGGCGATTGTGTTTTGCTGCTGCTCCAATATATATTTCGATATATTTAAAATAGTTATTTTGTGTTTTACAATGAATTTTAATACAAAATGGATTACGCTAGGGGTAATTTAACCCGCTGAATGCATAGAAATGGTCAAATTTGTGCTCCGAGTTTCCGTTAAGAAGTCTCTGGGGTCAGGGTACTCACGCAAGAACACCACTCTCATCATGAGCCTCAGGGGTTCAAAAATCGAAAAAACGAATTTAGTCTCATTTACGGTAACTTGTTTCGTTTGGAGTGGTTCATATTCGTTCCGAGATTCCGGTAAGGAGTTATGGTGGTGAAGGTACCCTCGGAAGGGCGCCGCTCCGAATATGAGCCCCAGGGATCCAAAAATAAAAAAAAAATTAAGTTTATCTCATGTAAACTAAATACTATCGCTGAGTCGATTGGAGTGGTAAATTTCCATCTCCGAGATTTCGGTAAAGAGTTATGGGGCCAGTATACCTTCGGAAAGACACCACTCCTAATATGAGCCTCAGGGGCCCAGTAATTGAACAAATTAAGTTAGTGAGATATAGGGTAATTCGCTCCGTGGTGTATCGCCACGGGGTCCCTGCTAGTTGATATATAATTGCGCGGCCAAGCAAGCCGCAGAAAGGATAATAGTTGGCCATCAAGTCATTTATCTGTACTAGAATCTTGGCGACATGCCAAGTGTATGAATTCGGAACAATGAGAAACTGTAACGTTAACACACGGTGGAACAACTTATTGGAAAAATATATTATATTCCTGTTACGAAACAAATATGTAATTCACCAAAAAAATATTTATTAATCTGCTGTTCAATAAGGTATAGATGCAGCAAAACTGATAGTCCCATATCTAATACGCACCCTACGAAGGTTAACTCTACCTCAGAACTGCTTACGAATCGCGAACAACATATCTGTGTAATCTATATATAAGAATCATAACAAAAGCACAGTAGGACAGAAAATATAAACAGAATTTGCTACAGGCCGCATGGCACTCGTCCCTTTCGCAGCACTCGCCATCTCTTACCCATTGATATAACTACCTCTACGCGAAGATATAAAGTCTAAATACAGTGACGATTTGAAATCAGCACAAACGAAAACTCATAGGAACTTATTTTGATCTACAAATCTATTAATATACCGTTAGAAGTGGTAATGTCACGGATGACTATATATGGCGTCGGGCCCAAATTTGGCCTCAAATACCAATTGATCGATTGGTCCTACATCAAAAATCTGTTGTCACTCTGTAGGTATCCCCGTGGTAGCTCTATCCACACACTAAATTTCGTTCGAATCGCTTGAGTGGTTACATAGCTACACCTCTACAAATTTTGGAAATTTGCCCATTTGCTAAAGTCCCCATGTCCCAAAGGGACCCGATCAAAACAGTTTATATACCCGTAAATAAAGCTTCCTACCCATTTTAGCCATGTATCCCGGGTACCCCCTTTGATCCCTGTGGTGGGACGAGGGTGGGTCGAATCTGAATAAAACCTCCAAAAGGTACATCTAGAATATCGTAGCTTTCATATGAGCCCTCACATGTCCATATCGGTTTACGGTGAGATAACGAAGTCCTGTTTCAGAGAAAAAAATAAACGGACGCCCATTCGTTTTACCATAGTGGGCTCTAGTGAAAATTCTTCGATTCTGAAGCTAGCGTTTCTTCATCTCCGAATTCAATTAAAACATGCCTATAAGTTTTTCAAAATTTTGGAATGTTTCCGAAATTATGGAGCGACGAAATAACAGATTTGTGCTAACATGATCACGTTGACCCGCCTCTGTCTTGAAGACGATTTGGTGGCCGAGGTGCAGCTTTAATGTTTGTAAGGTTCGGTGTTAATAAATTGCGGTCTCGTCACTCGTTTTGAAGACCGTTGTGATGCTAAAGTCTGGCGGGGATCAAAGGGATTTGGCTTAAGTGTTGTGGCACATGATTGTGTCTAGTATTTTGATAACAGCACTAAATTTATCGCAATGTTTTCTGGGTTGAATGTTACCATCGCTGAACTAAACTTTTTGCTACGGACCCTAAAGTTGGTGTACTGACGTGTTCTCAACGACGACAGAACTTGTTTGAATTTATTGTGAGGAAGCGATTCGGGGGGTCTTCCTGGTTGGCTTCTTGAGGAAAAATTGTGAAAATTTCTTTTTGTCCGGCTGTTTAAGTTTCGGAGGAACCGATTTCGACAAAATGTTTCATTCGATAGTAGAAGGAAAATCGGCGATGTTATTTTGGCTGAACGCTAAGCGTACAAGGCCGAAAGTGGTGTTTAAGGGTTCTGTGTCAAATCTGGCTATGGGGTTTGTTTATACCACAGCAGAGGCGCCACATCGAAAAGCAGTGGCCACTGTGTGGAATCAACTTATCGAACCTTTGCTGAACTTCTCTGTCTTACGGGGCCGGCTCCCTCATCCGTCATGAGCCTTCCGGTAATTACTTCAAACCGCACATATAAGCCCAAAAGGAATTGATACTTTTTTGTGTTATAAACGCTCGCTTTGGAGTCATACCGTCTAGAAAGCGTAAGCACACACGACAGCTTTTGTTTTGGAAAATCACACCCATTTTAGTGTTTTATCACATCGTTTTCTATTGTTACCCCGGGGTCGATGAAATTTGGGAGGCGGTGTTTTAGTTGCTTAGCTGAATTACACACTTTTGTGATTTATATTGATACTGGATATTTAGTTGGATATTTTTCTATGTAAGAGCAATGAAACTTCCGACTACCCATGTAGGCAACGGTATGACGGGAGTGGAAATTATTTTTGTGAAGCAGACAATTGAAATGGATTTAGTCAGTCGCGTACAAACTCTTTTATTTCTGTGGTCAAAAGTTGCGGACAGAATTGAAAGGCTTATTTCTATACTTTTGACAGCGCAATTGTTTGCGAATGAATAGGTTCAATTTATGCGCTCTGAAATATTTCCAACAACTTTGCTGCCTATCGATTCACTGGGCCTTGGGAATAATCCTCGAAGGGCTTTGTTCCAACCGCCTGCCATGTTGCACTAACACTTAACCTAATAGAGTTGGTTAGACAGTAGAGTGGCCACCGTGATGGAGCTATGTAGATGAGGTAAAAAATTTCAAGTGTGGCTTTTGTTTTGAAAAGCATTTTATACGTTTCATAATTCCGCAGTAGTGACTTATTTTCGTTTGTCGCACCAAACATGTTTAGTATTGCACTTGGAGCTGTTTTAATCTATTCTTCTTTGCATGTTTCACACGTTGCGACCAATTATTATTTTCTGTTGGTTTTTGTCTTTGAGACTTCGCCGCCGGGTTCTTGTTTCTTTCTCTGGACAACAAATAAACCGAGTTGATTTGCCTGAAATTCTTTTGGAAAAGCGTTATAATTGTTTCGGTATCTGTTATTATTGTGTGTATTTACAAGCTTTTTCGAGATATCTCTCTGCTATTGTTCCCGGATAAGTAAACATGTTCGAAATTTTGTTGCTCCAACACCTCTAACATTTTTTAGATATTATGTTCCAGTAAAATTTCGGTTGTCAAAAACACAGTTCAGATTGCGTTTTCTGTGACACTTCGGTTTCCGAGTCTGCTTAACCTTTAGGGTTAATAGACAAAAGCCAGCTTTTTCTATATTTTTGTACATGCACTAAGATCGAATCGTATTAATCTATTGTTGTTAACGTATCTATTATTAACTTAGTTCTTATATAAGATATCACGTTTAGAGCTACCAATAAACTATAATCAGAATTAAGTACACATTAAATCAAACGCAGACGAAATCGAACCGTATCGCAATCCAACTATTTTCACTTAATGAAGCGCAAACTAACATTTCTTTAATTTCTAATATTTTTATATTAGCTTCTACCAACTTGGTTAGATTAATCACAAAACGTCGATTTTTGTTTAAACACTACTAATAGCAAATCAGTTGTGATTTCTTGCGCCGGTCCCTCAGATCTAAATCCGATGATTTGAGCTGGTTTGGGCTTATTACTTTTTTCAGTTCTCTAGGACCAATTGTTACCCTGCCTCATCGTTGAAGGGCGGCGCACCGCTGATGTTACGGTCAGGCATCTGTGATTGGTTCAACAGAACTAAATACTCTAAATGTGCGGTCATTGAAGGAAAAACACCTTCATTATAGCGGCAAGAATTATTTCCGTTCATGGAAGCATATAGCGTTGTTTTCAGTATTCTCTCGCTTGATACCTCGATTTCGTTATTTGTAGACTGTCAAGACGTCGCTTTGAACTCACACACCTCGTCTGATGTAATGGACTTGGGTAAAGGAAGTAATGAAAGTCAAGTGGCCGTTGTGAGAGCACTGCTCGACGACCTGGTACATGGGGTTGCTTCTGCTGCGAAGCCGGTGCCCGCTAGACGAGTAATAGAGGAAATAACAGATAAAGATAGCGAGGCCATTGCGATTGGTGTAAATGAAGAAACCGGTCTGGAATGTTCTTTTGCAACCGAGCTTTGTGATGTAACCTGTTCAACTGTTGACGAGGGGTCTTTGGTTTCGGCCGAAACCAACTTGCCGAATGGTAGAACTAGCCCGCTGGAACCTGAAACCATGACTAATAACCAGGTCCAGCCTAGCAGAGTCTTGGTTGGTGACAACTGTGCTGGTTCAATCGTGGCGACAGCGGAGTTAGAAGACTTGTTGGGCGAACAAGGTCAAGACGACGGAATACCAAAAGCTGTGCTAATTCGCGTCGATGTGTCGAAGAAAGACGTTTTGAGCGAGGATAATCAATCACCAAATGTAGATGCCGGGATTCAGGGTAAGCTGGCTATTGCGTTGGAACCTGGGTTTTTGTAGGAATAGTTGCATGAAATTATATACAGCTTGATTTTCACAACAATAAGTAGTTGGATAATATTTAGTGATAGCTTTGTGTAGTTACGTTTGTGGGTCTAATTTTGGCGCTTAGCCACGTTCGAGCGGGATTGGTCAGCGCTAATGGTGCTCCGCTGTTAGTATTATGGTTAATTGCTAAAGATACGCGTCTTGCAGTTTCGGAGGGTCCCTGCACGATTTCGGTGGCATGCGTAGAATTTGGCTGATACGGAGTGTGCGGAAACGAGATAGCCTTGACACTCACCGCGCGAACGAGCAAGCGTCGAACAGTTCTAGCGAGTATTTGTATTCTTGTGACAACATCGCAGTGGCTGAATGCATAATATGAAACATCTCCTCAAGTTAACTTGTTTCTTTTGACAATGCGCTGGACAGGGAATAACCGGAACCGTCCATTTAAACCGGAACCGGAACCTGGTCTTCGAAATTTATATATAGTAAAACAGATGAAGGACGAAATGAAGGTATAGTGGATTTAAAATGCATTAAAAATAATTTTTACATTAAACTTAATGTATTGCGATGGCATTATTGCCTTTCTGAAACTTTAAAGAGACTGATGATGCTTACTAATGTTTATTTATCGATCAATATATCAGTTTTTGGACCCCCAAACTAAAAATGCCTTCCACTATACACCATTGCGTATACTGCGTCAAATTGAATGTGCTTACAACGCATAGAGCGTAGAATAAACACTTCAGTAGACTCCCTTTATTACACATACGTTTGTTACATGTACTTCAGTAGGAAACATAAAATTATTGGTTTATATGATTCTAAGAGAAAATAATAGATAGGTAATTAGGTAATTTTCTGATCAGTGGTCAGAGACACTGTTTAGGCTAGCGTTGCACAAACAATGCCCGTCAGTTAGATCATAATGATGATAACTTTCTAATCAAAATGCTATAAATGAGACACACTGTGATGCTGCTCGCACAGTTTCAATATACAGTTCACTGCCAAGAAAACAGTTTCTAGCTGCGTTGCAGATAACGTTAGTTTACTTCAATTTAGACTGATTTACCAAGTTTACAAGCGCACTGGCTGGTGCTTGACACAATTTACGTTAGCCAAGCATACCCTAAGTACTTCTGCGTAAGCCATACTCTGTTACCGAGTTGGACCTGTTTAAGTCGAACATACCCCGCTGGCTTCTGAATGTGTAAAATATCTGCTACAAGCATCGACCTGGCTTTGATTTGTTAACAAACTCCTGCAGGTTATTATGAAAAATTCCTGCTCAAATTATGTGCCCTACTTACGTTTCACACGGCAAATTGCTTAGTTAACTTTTTCTTTTGCTTAGTTGTATTGGAGCTTGATCATTGTATAATATATATTACATATGTTTGGATCACTGATGAAGCAAAAAATGTGGAAAAACATAATTTTTAAACCGGAATTGCGGTTCCGGTATGGTTTTTGCCCTTTGCCGGAACCGCAACCGGAAAACGATTTTCGCCGGAACCAGAATTAGGTTACTCCCTAGCGCTGAAGTATTGCTCGTTCGTATTCTGAGTTGGACTTTTAACGGGTGAAAGAAAAGTTTCCGCATTACGTCTTAAACCAAACTTGAGACATTGTTTCCTAATATCGTCTCAAATTTTGAAATATTCTTTTAGGTCAACCAAGAATTTTTGTGTTTTTCCTATTTAAACAGGGAAATATGAATTGTGATCTCATGGCAAGGTTGTGTTTCAGAAAGACTTATTCTATAAAAATTCGTTTATAATTTATTGCTTGTAGCATTATTGTGTCATTTTGCACGCTAAACGCATGTTTTGTATTTTCGATGACAAAATAATGTTCCAAACAATGCCGACCGAATAGTCCGCCGATTCCGAGAGAGCCTCTCCACAGCGTTAAACCGAGTAGTTAACTCAGGAAAAATCTATTTAAAACAATACAGAATCTATTGTGTTTATCTATACGTGCAACGACCGCAACATTGGACGTCCCTAGGTGTCTTCAAAGCTGTTGGGGGGATCAAAGCAGACGCGGTTGAACAGTTTGCTTGCCCAAATTTGTAGTGTCGGTGACTTTACACCAGCGGAGAACTAAAGCGGTTGTCCAGCCGCCGGAAGGATCACGCGTAATAGTCGGTCCCACAAAACGACCGCTGTATTCGTCGAACAACTTAGTGTTTCTCGACTAATGCTGAATTGGAGCGACGATTGTTTGAAGTTGTAGTTCTTCGATGTTTGAGACATGACTGTCGGAGTCTATTCCAAACAAGTGAATGCCTCGACTACAGCAGTTTCTTGTCTTAATGCATTGCTGTCACGCCTATTTTCCGCTGTAAAAGAACGAGCGGTTAAACTTTGAAGTATGTCACACGTCCCAGGGGTTAGCTCAATATGTGTCTTCCACGAGTCACATTACTTTTAGTAATGCTTAACGTTTACACTCAACGCTATCTAGCTGGTTTCCTTCGATGCTGTGATTAGGTTTGGTCGTCTAATCACGGGGACTCAGTGGCTGGCTTCTGTGCTATTATTGTAGAAAAGATGGAGCTGGATTCACAATAGATGAAAAACCTTGGGTCTGCAAAAATTTATTACGGAGCCACATAACGATTAACTTACTACAATTTTTGTTGGGTTGGCACCTTTCCCAGTTTGTCCGATTACACTGGATTGTGTTTTGAGTGATGACTAACATTGCCGCGTTGTCTTTGGTCACTAAATTAGTTACATTGTTTGATTCATAAACACTCTGTGGTGGGTATTGTTTTTCACTAACTTTCTTTTCTTTCATCTTCTCCGTTGCACCGCTTCATTTTTGTTTGTTGCACTCATGTCACGTTTTAAACTCATTCTTCAGTGTACACAGCACTGTATAGATGCGGTTATTGGTGACAAATAATTACTGCCGTAAACGGGAGTAGCAGCGTCGTTTACCCAGAGCCAAACACAAGCGTCTTTAACAATAAGACACGTCGCCCGGACATTATTTAGCCTTGGGCGTTTCAGACAAATATTTCTCAACTCGCTTATGTGTAATCATCAGTAATGGGCTTTGCGTTTACGTAGTCACGGTCAGAAGTAAATGCAGAATTTTCGCGAATGACCATTGAACAGCTGTTAATTTTAATAATTTAACTCGTATTTCTGACTGTAACTGTACCACTCTATCCGGAAAACAGCGGTTGAATAGAGGTTGAGGAATATCGCCTATTATGTCGCAAAAGATAGATTATAAGCACACAAAACAACGCATCAAGTGTCGACAGACGAAATTCTTTCGGTAAATTGAGTCCGCCTACCCCTGAAGACCACTGAAAGGCGCAGTCATTTTGGATCTAAATGACCAGACCACTGTATTCAACGTACCAAAAATCCATACCAACAGTTCTAGAATCAGAGAAAGCGACATTATAGCCAAAGAACGATGCCGTATTGTATTCTAAAGATCCAAAATTTGTTTAAACTCATTGAAAACGGCATTGAAATCGTCAAGTCAAGCCGGAGTCTAGTCAAACCACTGCATTCTGCGGTCAAGGTCTCGGTACGTTAACAAATCGAAAAAAATTTCGGCTATAATACACCATTAACGCAGATCGACTAGGCAATTTCACTTATTTAATCCACACAGTGATGACTTATTTTAAAAAACTAAACAAACTAAAATGCACTTACCCGATACATCTTCCCTATTTGATGAACCATGGCTCCAAGAGCACCAAACTGTTAACGCCATACAAATTCAGCCAGGTATCTTTTGAACAATCTATCCGGAAAACCCCCACGGTCTCGAAAAAACATCCTTAGCCGAACCCATATCCCGTCAATACAATACTCTGGGTATGAACTTCCGCGATGTTAAGATTAACGAATTGTCTATTATGGTGAATAATCCCTTTATGGATGTTGTTGAGGGTTCCCACTGTCACATAATATATAACTATTACTAATTAACCCCAGTTTAGCCAAGTATTAAATAGTACTATCATAATTTGCCGTTATTCCGCAAACGTCAACAAATTTTACGTTTAACTTTCCAAATTCGTGTTGCTCGATAACATTATTTGGTTAAATAACATTATATTCATTATTTTTTGGTCTACCACGGGTAGCTATATTTCAAATATATCTGAAAAAATACCAAATCTAATGCTTAGGCTAAGACTAAGCCTAAGCTGTTCATCCACTAAGCATGACGCTCCAATGCATCAAACATATCTAACAAAATTTCAAAATAACGTGTTGACGTTTGCCGAATAACGGCAAATTATGATATTACTATTGACTACTTCGCTAAACTGGAGATAATTAGCAATAGTTATATATATGAGTGCGGGATTCCTCAACAACATCCATGAAAGGGTTAATCACCATAATGGACAATTCGTTAATCCTAATAACGCGGAAGTTCATACCCAGAGTATTGTATTGACGGGATATAGGTTCGGCTAAAGATGTTTTTTCGAGACCGTGGGGGTGTTCCTGTTGAACTGTTGAAAAGATAGCTGGCTGTATTTGTATGGCGTCAATAGTTTGATGCACATTGAGGCCGTGTGGTATCAAATCTGGAAGATGTATCTGGTTTAAGATTAAAATGTATTTTAGTTTGTTTTTAAATAATTCATCATAAAAATTGTGGTTTAAATGAGTGAAAATTTGTACCATTAAACTTGCCTCGCCGAGCTGCGTGAAATTGGTTATTATATAAGTCGAAAATAGGAAGGAATTTTTTTTCGATTTTTTACCGTACCTTGGTGCTGAGTCAAAAAAATTGAAAATTTTTTCTGAAAATTGTCATAATGAGTACCTTGGAACTCCGTTGAATCCAAATATAGCAAAAAATTTTGCTACAGGATTGGCCTGTCCACAGCCCTCCAAAAAGTGGTGGAACTTCGGGGGAGCCCATGTTCATTCTCGGGGGAAAATTAAAAGTGGGGGATAAATTTTGCTTAAAAATACTAAATATTTTCATATTTGCATTTTTACTACCGTGAATGTATTTTCAAGCTAAAAACGATATCTTAGCGTTATAAATAGTGGTAGTTAATATTTAAACAACAATTTGCAAACAAAAAACATTAATTTTTAGTCATATTTTTTGGAATTAGTTGAACATGGGGGGTTTCGCGAACAGAAGGGGGCAGCAGGACGACCAACTGGTTTCCTGCACATGCTTCAGCAGTGCCGTAAATTATAGTTCAGTTGGACTCGATATTAGAAACCCACAGTATTCTGCATGGTTTATAACCTTAGCAGCACTCGTTTGACGTCACAAACACGGAATAACATGCCGAAATTTGAAAAACCGACAGTCTAGGCAGAATTCAACGAACCATATTTAGGCTTAGAACGACATGTGGACCACCAATAGTGTTGAGCAGAGATAGATCTCGAGGAACTAATTCCGGCTAGTGTTGTCTCCGAAATATGGGCTGCGAAACACAGGTATTCATATGCCCAGATTTGGTAAAGAACCTTTAAGAACCAATTCTTAGCTATTTTGACACAGAAAATTGGGTCGGAGCTTTCGGCTATGAGTTAATGAGTGTCTCGGGTGGAAACTCCACTCGTCGTTTCTCTCGCTCCGCTTTAGTAATATATTATGGAATGTTACCGAGCCATTTAGAATGCTGTGACGCTTAAGTTTAAACGTTTGACAGTAGACACATGGTATCCAAATTTATAATATTGATAAATTTTACAAGCCACAAAATTTCAATAAAGTAATGGAGTTTTACAATACGAGGAAGTTTAATTTGAGTCACACTAAACCTGTTGTAGCGTACATCAAATTACATCCATTCGCGGTCGCATTGGACACACTTAGTTTTAACCGTAGTTGCAGTCACAGTCGAGAGCCGCGACATCCTTTTTTGTTTCACTGAATCCTTTCAGGTCTACCGAGCGTTAAAATACGTCTGGATCTCATATCTGTGTTTTCATAACTATCAAACTGCTTACCCAAATATATCGGTCAATGGTATTAGGCATGGCTTTGCTGACCCCATCCGAAATGAACCGCTGGAACATTATTGCCCTATTCATTCGTCGTCACCATTTTCAACTTGACGAGTTTGTGGTTTTAGTACGCAGGGTTTTGGTTGGTAAATGAGTATTTCTTTGTCGGAAGCGTTGTCACAACGGTCTGACGCTGATCGATCGAGCGAGTTATTTCTGGCGACGGTGTAATCGCATATGCCAAGAAGCCAACACAGATTACAAGTGATGTCGTAAACGCGAGCTATTCAAACGCGTTGTTTCATAGTTAGTTTTATTTAAAACAGCCTAATGATGATTTTATTTTAATATGCTTCAGGAAGGGTCCTCGCTTATTTTTTCGTTGGGAGTGTTATCATTTGATGAAATAACATTTGTCTAACTTGAAACATTTTGTCCAGATTCGCCAGTCAGCAGCAAGCAGCACGATGAGAGCGATGGGGAGGCGCTGCGTGTTCGGATTCCCGAACGAAGACTGATTGCCGTTGTAGACGAAGTACGTTTATTTAGCTATTGGAACATCGTTCATATGCTGTATCATAAATCATCTCAGGTGTGTTCTGTTACGCTTCCAATGAGTTATAACTTCTTTGCAATGGCGATCAGTTTTAGTGTTACCTCAAAATAAATATAGGTGCTGGGGATTTACCTGGCGGAGCCTGGACCCTCTTCTGTGGAGAAGCTAAGATCAAACAAAGCAAGTATCCCCTTGCAACAAGCACTTAACGTAAAGGGTCGCACGCAAATTTTTCGGAATTGGAGCTTTTGGCCAACGCTAAAACGTAGTTCTTTGCTTTCATTTTTGAGTAAAATTTATGTTTTGTTGATGTCCAAGCTGTTTTAAATGGGATATAGCACTACAACTTTCACATTATAATACTTTTCACTCGCAAACGAGGGTTAAACGGACCGAGTGTGGCTTCATCAAGTGGTAATTTTGTGTAATTACTTGTAACAGGCTTTGTGTTTGATTTAAACTAAAACTTCTGTGAAAACTCTTCTAAAATTAAACCCCACTGAAAATCATAAAACCTCGTCGACCCTAAACCCATCAAAAACTGAAACCCACGAAGTATTCGTGCTATTCCCTTGATAATGGAAACATCGTATTTAGCATGCCTCAAAATGTATATAGAACATTCTTGTTGACCTGTTCGCAATACGTAACCAAACTACTAAAGACAAACACTATATTCTGGCAATCAAGCTCATTGACCCTATAGCCTTTGAAAACATCTGAAAAGGCATGAAATATTCGTACAGGACTCTACATAACCAAACCATCATATTCAGCGTTCCGATAAAACACGGTTTAATCGATAAAATATCGATAAATCCGATAAAACATGTTTTAATGCATGCAATAAATAACTCAACAATTGAAAACTCACTATGTTTTGGAAATCGGGCTCGCTGATCGTAAAATCCTTGAACCCTTGAAAAGATATAATATCACCAAGTTGAACTCTAGATAGCAAAACCAGTGTATTGAGCGTGCATTATGGCTTAACCGGCACTGATTGTAAGACAAAAGGCAAGACAGCTGCCACTGTCAGAGCTACTAGGAGGTGAACTATCACCCCTGCTGTTAGTTGTGGATGATCTTTTGCCTAATTTTGACAAATCGAGAGTTTTGAGTATTGCTTACTCGCATGATGTTAGTCTGCTGTGCGCGACCACGTCTTTGGGTGTGGCATGTTGATGTATGCAGAATGCGCTTAACTCGCTTATAAGTTGGAGTTGTAGGAGAATAGGTGATAAAACTTTTCTTTGCTATAAAAGGTGCAGTTGGTGTTAATTGGGGGCTACGGCCAAAGTCGATGTCCTACCTCTATACTGCGGTAGTGCTTCCATCCCTAACTTATGGCTGTGCTATGTGGTGGCACAGAAGCAAATTGAAAACTTATTCGGGGAAATTTTTGAAGGTTCACAGTCTGGCCTGTCGTATGGTTACAGGTTCACTCCGTTCTGCTCCTCTTGAGGGCTTTGAGGTTATTGTGGGAATTAGACCTATTGATCTCATTATTGATCAACTGGCAGCTGAAAGCTATTACCACCTGAGAACCACTGGGCTATGCCTTGCTCAGTGCGAGGGTAGTGGATATTATAGGTTGCAAAGATTCGACCGAAGCATATGTGATACTAGTAATGCCAACGGACAGGATTTTAAGATTTTTCAGTTGCTATAGGAAATGGTGTGTTAGACATGAGGGAACCCAGTCAGATGGCGGTCTTGTGTGCTATACTGATGGTTCACTCAAGGACACATATGGTGGAGTTAGAGTAGGGGCAGGAGCCACTATTGATAATACACATAAAATGTACTTCGCACTAGGGTCCAAGCAACTACCTATTTTCTAGGCGGAAATTGTTGCAATTTGAAAGATGTGCTGAACATCTCGTGGAACAAGGTACTAACTATTGGAAGGAACAGGCCCGGCTCTAGGGTAGGGCTAACTGGGCTATAGCCCACAGGCCACCTTTGGGGACAGGCCATTTTTGGGCGACTGCATAAGTTTTAATGCCAATTTTCTAACAAAGGCTTAAATTTTTATCTAAGTCAGGCCATTCATGGATAGCGACCACCCAAGAATTGCTATGAAACTGTAACTCCAGGCCATAAATCCTTTAAAATGTCACAGTTTCGTAAGTGCATGGCACTAGCAGGCAACCATTTTACATTGTATCAAACGTAAGTCTCTTTGACCTATCGGCCCAATCACCTCATTGGTGGCTCAGTTCCAAGGGAATATGGTTCTCTTTTGCTCATTTCAGGATATTTAAGCCTGGCAACGCTTTGCGAATCATATTTTATTATTATTATTTAGCTGGTTTCATTGATTCTGGTCCTAAGTATAAACATTATTCATTCGTGCATTCTACGATATGTCTAAACGGAAAAGTGGGTGGAAGAGACAAAAGGAACTCGAAGAGAAAAAGAGGCGTGACGAATTAACTGTGTCATTAACTCCTAACATTGCATCATTTTTTCAACCTAGTTCGTCTCACACTGGTTCAGGTTCACATACGGACGCGGTCGGTGATGAAGTGTTAGAACAGGAGCATCAGGAATCAGCTGGCGCCAATGTATCGGAACCTTCCGCCTCAGTATCGCCATTGGCTGTAAAAGAATCCAGCTCTTCCTGTCCGGCCGAGAAGATTACAGCTGATACGCTACATTATGCAGAAACGGATCCAGGTTTATGGGAGCCAATAACGGAAAGCTTGCGAGACTATTGGATTGCACATGGACCTGATGCTTGTCGCAATAAGGACTCAGATTTCAAAGAAAGCGGGCGTCAATATGCCAAGCAGAATCGTTACTTGCGACATTCTATGTTTCGGTCGAAGCTGCCTAATTGTTTACTCACCGGCGAAGAAATCTGTTTTTTGCTTTTGCTGCAGACTGCTTTCAAATGACAGGACAAGCCAATTTGCAGCAGAGGGTTTCAATAATTGGAAGAACCCAGAACTGATTTCCCAGCATGAAAACAGCTTGAATCATCGTGCGGCACTGCTCTCGCTGTTCAGTAGACAAAGTTCGCTCGGAACAATTGACTCGTCGCTTCGACAACAATCGAGCTTGCATTTCCCAACATTGAGATTACGCTACGAATATTCCTTTCGCTAATGGTTACCAACTGCTCAGGTGAACGATCATTTTCAAGGCTCAAGCTAGTCAAAAACTTTTATCGTTCAACAATGGAGGAAGAAAGACTTTCAGCTCTTGTGCTTATGAGTGTTGATCTGAATTACTTCGCAGCCTTGAATTCGCGGACTTAGTGGACACATTTGCTGAAATGAAGAGCCGTAAGAAAGATTTGTAGGAACTGATAGGTGGATACAGACAGACAACATGCAAAGGTAAGAAACGACATGAAATATAATTGGTATTTGTTAAAATGTATATTGGTCATAGTATTTGTGAAGTGTTTTCTGTGCCACAGTATAGAGAATTAGTGAATGTGAGCTAGTGGAACATACCAGTATCTGAAACGTTTTCGGCAAACAGGCCACATCAAACCATCAGCCCACAGGCCACAATGAGCTTGAGACGGCCCTGGGAAGGAACATATATTTGGATTTTAGTGACAGCCAGGCTGCACTTAAGGATCTAGACAAACCGGTAATGTTGTCAGCCACTGTTCTTAAATGCCATAAGAAATTAAATAGATTAGGTGCTGAAAATGTGCTCTGTTTGTCCTGGGACAAGGGAAGACCGCGCTGGTGCATTCTCTGTCTGGACAACACACTAGACGATGGAGAGAGGGAACAAATTGCAGCCAGGCAAGGATTTTCTTTCCTGAAGTCAATCTTAGGAGATCTCGCTTTTCATAGAAGCTCAGAAAACACAGATTTCAGATTGTGATACTTGTTTTAACTTGTCATAATCCTTTAAAATCCATCTAGAGTTATGAGACTAAGAGAAAGTGGTCTCTGTGAATATTGTCGCCAGGAGACCGAAACTTCTGAACCCGTTGTTTTCAGATGTCAAAAATGGGGTGAAGTTAGGCCAAGGTTTTTAGGTATTTAACAACTTGCAGTTACTAATGGTAGGACTGTGCGTTTGAGTAAATTAATAGGATTTTGAGTTGCAACTCAGAGGTTTGATCTTGGGTTTATAAGAATTAGAATACCGTGATGCAAAGGATCCTAATATTGGACCTGTGCAAAATTATCACACCACTACCTAAAGTCGAATTGTCTAGGTAAAAACACAACATTCCGAGATTTGAAAGATCGCTATTTCTGGCAAATATTCAACAGCCCACAGTCGCTCCCAGCGACCTAGGGAGTACCCCCACAAAAAAAGTTGTGGTTAGCAAAGTGGTAGGACTCGAAGAGCTGATTCTCGATGGATGGTTTTGTTTCTCGATGCGAAGCGTTTGTTTGAGAGATATGGGCTACAAAATGCGAGTATAGGCTACGAGTATGGCAAAGAACTCTCAAGAAACCTGTTTTGTGTCATTTTGACTTCCAAGATGGGGTCAGAGCTGTTTGCGCAACTAAAGGGTACATCCTCATCTCTTTTTCCATCGAATAAAGTCTGGAAACCCATCCACCCAATGATGAGTTATGAATGACAGAAGCAGACAAAAAGAAATTTTTTACGATTTTCTCCCTAGCGCCTTCAGTGGAAACTCTGCTTGCTTCGCTCTCTCCATTTCAATTACCACAGCTATACATTTTTCTTATGTTAAAAGTGCTATTGGAAAACACTGCCCCATGTCATTTTCACCCATTTCCACCAGCGCAAACTACACTCTATTCATAGATTTGTCATTCTACGCAAGCATTTTACAATATTAATTTCTCGGACGGTCCAATCGAAAAACTATTCGATATTTGTTAGAGGTGCGGGGAAACATCCGTTTAGGGTAGCTGCGGTTTGTGTATTGTCGTGATTCGATTAGTTCTGTAATTTTTCAAATTTCATTTTTAAACTTGTTTTATGGCTCAAAAATAAACGCCGCGATTCATTGCGACATATTTTTTACACCAAAATCGACGAAAAGTTATCGCATTGAAAAGTTTATCATTGTTTCAAATTATGTTGTCTCAAACTCAAAATCTGCAGTAATTTACAGGAAACTGACCAAGCCGTCAACAACGACACGCCATCATTGGTCTCTGCGGGTGAAGACAAAAGCCCGAAAGTGTCCGATATTCGCAACATGTTTGAAGAAAATTCAGGCGACACTCCTTTGTCTTTGACGAGTGCTGCTGAGAGTGAAAGGTAGGTCATAATTTGGAGCACAGAGGCTATTATTAGTCAAAGCAGACTCTACAATATAGAATGGGTCCGTTGACTTAGGGGTCTGGTAGATGGTTCAGGTGAGTGGGCTAATTTTTGATATTTTTAGTAACTCCTAATTTTTCTAAAATTTTGCCATAATTTTGATAATTTCCCCTATTTTTACTAAAGTGTTGCCAATTTGTGGTACCTATTTATCAAATTTTCTGTGTGAAGGGGTGCTTAGCTTTTACGAGGAATGGTAATATGGCTTCAAAGGCGCCCGAGGTGTAGGGGTACCGACCCTGTCCCTGTATGCGCTGATATATTCACTGGCTTGTGATAAACTTTGACTATAAAGGCTGTTAACTATATAAACTTTGACTATAAAGGCTGTTAACTATATAAACTTTGACTATAAACTGTGCTTACAGGATATACTATTTTACGATTGTTGTTTAAATTTACACATTTTATCAAAACCTGAAGTATTGTTCGAATGTGTATTAGTACATATTTTGTTTAAAATGCATGTGTAAATTGCATCACCATTTGCCGAAAATTTTCCAGGGCATTAGCCTCTCCCCGTGGTGCTGAGCTAGGGGTTCCGATTTTGCCTGGGGCTTGCACTGGGGATCGAAATCTAAAATTTTTTAAAATTTCACGCTTTTCAGATATAAACGTTAAAATTATTAACAAATAGCTTTTACTGTGCCGTTGAGGTTAAAACTCAACTTTTCAACCAATTTTCGCTAAAATAAATCAAATTTGCCCAACGCTGGCTTGAACTGTCTAAACGATGTCTATCCTTTATTTTGAGCTTCGAATTTGAAAACTTACTCAATAACTAAAATATTTCGTTTCAGAATTGTTCAACGACGAACCAGTAATGTTTCCCAAAAATGGCTAGAGAGATTATCGGGCGGTGGATCGTCAATCGAGGATCCCAGTGCAACGTCCGCTGCTGCGTTGAAAGGAGGACGATTAAGTTCCGATAGCCAAGGGTCGGCTGCTGAGTCGTCGAACGCTGGATCATCATCGTTTCAAGTAGCGCCAGAGTTTGTAGGCGTCGTTGCTCGGTCGAAGCAGTCGATTAGACGCGCCCAGTCGCACGCCGCCGACCGACCACCGTTGCCGAAACCGGTCGCTGCTCCGTCGACCGAGCATGACAAGCGTGGGTCGGTAACGATGGCTATGGCGGCACAGTTTGACGCAAAAGCGGCTGCTCTGGCTCAGACGCACTCACAGTTTCATCAAACATCGCCGCCTTTAGAGCCGATTAGGATTGATATCTCATCTAATGGCGGTGATGACGATAGTGGCTCGTCGTTGATGATCGCTGCGGTTTCTTCCTCACCGTCGCCATCGACCAACATAGCTGTTGGCCGGCCGCCGACGGCGGTATCAACAAGCCTTGCGTTCGCCGAAAAGCAGTCGACCGTGCAGCAAGCTCTGGCTGCTCAAGTTGCCCGACAGCAGCATTCTCCAGCTGCCGCTGCTGCAGGTGCTAGTCATTCTAACATTGCTGACATCGAGTACCCTGGAGATACAGCATTCGCAACAGCTCCGTGGGATGAAGCGAATCGAATTGGCGTCGAATTGATGCGACAAGCCAAGGCAAAACTCCAACACCACCAGCAGGGTGGAAATCTCGGCAATGTTCGCCAGCCGCAGTTGTTATCTCAGCAGCAAATGCCCGCTCAGCAACAATATCTTCCGCAGTTACGCGGAAGAAGCGCAAGTCCCGGTGCTCATCAGCAACACGTTGTGGTAGCGGCGAGTGGCGTGGACAGCAGTCTTATGTACAGTCACGCGGACGTTCAGCAGAAGCAAAAGTTGGCTGGTCAGCGACGGCAGCAGCAATATCGATTAGCGAATCATCGATATTCGATGGCTGTCGGAGAAGACCCCGCCGCGATGATGGCAGCTGCTGTTGGCTTCACATCGGTGCCAGCTGAAGATGCGGATGATATGAGACAGGTATGAAATCCTCGGTGAATTGGCTTCTTGTATGGTGCACTAAGTGTAACCTGGGCTACCAGTGGCAAGTTAAATTTGGGGTCAATTACGAATGCGAGGAAGGACGAGAGCCCAAATACGGTTCGCAGATAAACTAATTTAGTTCATGAAAAAACAGTTACATCGGCGAAAACTGCTTAAAATCGAATTCTAGCACTACATTTCTTATTTTGCCGTGGAGTAAGCGAAGGGAGCGAAGTTTCTGCGGAGGGCGCTAGGGGAAGAAATATCGCGAAAATTTATTGTCTGTCGGTGTCACTTATAATAATTCATCTTTGGGGCGATGGATTTCGATGAAATTTAGCAAAAGTGATTACGGTTAGTTGAAAGCGAACAGTTCCGACCACATCTTC
This sequence comes from Trileptium ribeirensis, assembly GCA_030248225.1. Lineage (NCBI taxonomy): Eukaryota > Metazoa > Nematoda > Enoplea > Enoplida > Thoracostomopsidae > Trileptium > Trileptium ribeirensis. The sequence continues at coordinate 50,552 of JASANE010001227.1, forward strand.
TTGGTCAAAATTACAAAAAGGTTTTAACGGTTTTTGCCAAGTCTGGCCATCCGGGTACCAGTGTTTTGTAGCCCATATCTTGCATGTTTCTCATAGCACACTGCCATACGAGCCAGGTCATCGAGATCTACAACTTTGCTGAGCAACACTTTTTTGTCGGACCACTGTGATCCCGAATATGGTTCGTCGACCGTTTGCCGACCGATCCCATGCGACTTGCCAGAAATATTGAGGACCATAAGGATCCCGAAAGGTCGCGACCGTTGCCAGAAATATGAGGGCAAGGATTCTCGAAAGGTTCGTCACCCAGAAATATTGATGGACCAATGTGATCCGAATATGGTTCCGTCACCTTTTTGCCAGAAATATTGATGACCGCTGTGATCCAGAATATGGTTCGTCGACCGTTTGCCAGAAATATTGATACCACAATCACAAACCCCCCCCCTGGACCACTGTGATCCCGAATATGGTTCGTCGACCGTTTGCCAGAAATATTGATGGACCACTGTGATCCCGAATATGGTTCGTCGACCGTTTGCCAGAAATATTGATGGACCACTGTGATCCCGAATATGGTTCGTCGACCGTTTGCCAGAAATATTGATGGACCACTGTGATCCCGAATATGGTTCGTCGACCGTTTGCCAGAAATATTGATTTTTCAAATTTTAGCATTTTATTTTCTTTACAACGGGTGTGTCTTAGGTTATCAAGCGCGTTAAATACAATGATTTTGATATCTAGACTCCAGCTCGACTATATTATACATTATCACTGATTTTTCAGGGGTTTACTGGCGACGAACCTGCTTACCAGAGTGTTGTCTTTTTTCATATGTTCGGTTATGCATTGCCTGCAGGACATCTAGAATAGTCTAGGTTTTTCGGTACGATGGTTTGGTTATCTAGAGCCAAGCACGAATATTACATATTTTTGAGAGGTTTAAATTGGTTTAGGCAGGGTCTACGAACCAGATACAGAATATTGTCTGTCTTCACTTTCAAGTCATTTAAAACATTGGGTTTTTGGGTATGTTAAATATGGTGCTATGGTCACCTAGAAGCCAACATCGCTACCATAGTTTCTCAGTGCGTTTGAAGTGTTTTAAGGCTGATCGTCGGCGAGTCCGATTTAACCAAAGAATTTTGTTTGCCGTCACTTTAATTGAGCGGTTATGCGTTGTTTTCAGAGCCACCGATAGCAGGGGGTAACCGGAAGTCCGGTTCCGGCGAAAATCGTGTTCCGGTTGCGGTTCCGGCAAAGGGCAAAAACCATACCGGAACCGGAATTCCGGTTTAAAAATTTTGTTTGAAATTTTCCACGTTTTTTTGCTTCATCCTGTAATCCAAACATATGTAATATATATTGATGATCATATATAATGATCAAGCTCCAATACAACCAAGCAAAATAAAAGGTTAACTAACCAATTTGCCGTGTGAAACGTAAGTAGGGCACATAATTTGAACAGGAATTTTTCATAATAACCAGCAGGAGTTTGTTAAATCAAAATCAGGTCGATGCTTGTAGCAACTATTTTACACATCCAGAAGTCTGTCGGATACGATAGAATTAAACCGGTCCAACTCGGTAACAGAGTATGGCTCACGCAGAAGTACTTAGGGTATGCTTGGCTAATATAAATTGCGTCAAGCACCCGCCAGTGCGCTTGTTAACTTGATAAATCAGTCTAAATTGAAGTAAACTAACGTTATCTGCAACGCAGCTAAAAACTGCTTTCTTGGCAATGAACTGTATTTATTGAAACTGTGCGAGCAGCATCACAGTGTGTCTCATTTATATATAGCATTTTGATTAAAAAGTTATCATCATTATGATCTAACTGACGGGCACTGTTTGTCCAACGCTAGCCTAAACAGTGTCTCTGACCACTGATCAGAAAATTACCTTCTATCTATTATCTTCTCTTAGAATCATATAAACCAATAATTTTAAGTTTCCTACAGAAGAACATGCAACAAACGTATGTGTAGTAACGGGAGGCGCCTGGAGACAGAGCGAAAGTGTGTATTCTACGCTCCAAGCTTTGTAAGCACATTCGATTTGACGCAGTATACGCAATGGTGTCTATTGGAAGACATTTTTTGCTCTGAATGTCCAAAAACCGACATATTTGATCGATAAATAAACATTATTAGCTTCCTCATTCTCTTTAAAGTTTCGGAAAGGCAATAATACCATCGCAATACATTAAGTTTAATGTAAAAGTTATTTTTAATGCATTTTGAATCCACTATACCTTCATTTCTTCCATCATCTGTTTTACTATATACAAATTTCGAAGAACAGGTTCCGGTTCCGGATCCGGTTTAAATGGACGGTTCCGGTTGCTGGTTCCGGTTCCGGTTATTCCCTGACCGATAGCTATTATGAATGCGAGTCATTATCAATGCCTACTCTCCCTTAACTTCAATCAGACCAGCTTTATAAGGCTTCAGGGATGCGAGATGTTTTAGCACGGTACATAGATACATCAAACGCAAGCCTGTTATTGGTGATTATATTGGCCTGTCCACGGCTCTCGGAAAGTGGGAAGGAACATCGGGGCCCCATGCTCATTCTCGGATTAAATTTCAAAATGCGGGAAATAAATTTTGCGTAAAACTAAATATTTCCATATTTTCAAGCTATAAAACGACGCTTTAGCATTATAAATAGTGGTAATTAATTTTTTAATTTCTTTTTGCATACAAAAGAATATATATTTTGAGACAAAAAATTTGGGTTTTAGTTGAACGTATTGGGTTTCGGCCGAGTTGAGGGAACGGACATGGGGGATTTGGAAAGTGGGAGCCCCCCACAGCGCCACTATGGACAGGCCAGTTATACAAAAATAGAGGACACCAAGCCCGCTTCATTTCACCCTCGCTTGTGGCATACAATAGCATTGCATTTTTCGTTGTTAAACTTAATTATCGAGGCCGGAGTTTGGGCAATGAAGGTGTCGCGTTTTCATGTATGGGAAAACGGGTCGGACTTCTCCATACCGGAACCGATACGGCTCGCAACCCAACGGAGTCCTCTGTTTCAATGCTTTTAAGTGATAACCCGTTCTGTTTTCAGTAATGTCTAACAACAAGGAAACTAGCATTGAAACATGTCAAATTGAGCTTCTCCAACAGTGAAATTTTTAAATAAAATCGCACAATATTGCAATTTACGCTTATCAGGGACTAACCGGAACTACGGGTCCGGCAAAAATCGTATTCTGGCTGCGGGTCCAGTAAAAGGTAAAAACTACCGGAATCAGACTTCCGGTTTAAAAATTTTGTTTAAAATTTTCCACGTTTTTTGCTTCATCTGTGGTTCAAACATATGTTATATCAAGTTCCAGTATAAACAAAGGAAACGATTAACTCAGCAAAATGACCCGTGAAACGTAAGTCGGACATATAATTTCAGTAATAATTTTTTACCGTAACCCTGCTGGACTCTCCATTCGCTGAAAATTTTGCCAGGGGGCATGAACCAGGGCCCCCCTCTGGTTCCGAACAGGGGGCGCACGATTTTGCCAGGGGGCATTTTGACAAGAGAAAAACGATTAAAAATCGCGTCAGTAACACTGCCAAAATGCTTTTGATGGAGAGAAAAAGCGATTTTGAAGCAAATTTTGATAAAATATCAGAAATTTTTTGCTTCAGAACGGAATTTCAGTACAAATTTTGATCAAGTTTTTTTGTACTTTGGACCGCTTGGAAACAAAAAATTTTCCAAGAGGTGATGAACCGGGGAGCCCAAAGTTTTGCCATGGGGCACGAACTGGGGGGCAACTATTCTGAACCAGGGGGCACCGAAAAATGCCAGGCCCCCCAATTTAGAAAGCCCAGAGCTTGCAGGAGTTTGTTAACAAAACACAAACCCAGGCCTATTCTTGTAACAGCTGTTTTACCTATTCAAGAATATGTATTTGTATGATTAAACCGATCCAACTTGATACGCATAACAGCGTGTGGATTATTTCGAAGTGTTTAGTTGTAAATTAGGCTAACATAAATTGCGTCAAGCACCAGCCAGTGTGCTTGTAAACTTAGTAGATGAAACTACATTGGAGTAATATATCTGCAACACAACCAGAAGTTCCGAACAGGATTGTTCCAGCATTCATATTTGAAGGTGGACCAGGATTGTTTACAAGCATTATGATTCTGAAGCCGACCAGGATTTTGTTTACCAACATTCAGATTCTATCATGGACCAGGATTGTTTACCAACATTCAGATTCTAAGGTTGACCAGGATTGTTTACCAACACTCATATTCTGTGGTAGATCAGGATTATTTACCAACATTCAGATTCTAGGGTGCACCAGGACTGTTTACCAACATCCAGACTCCAAGTTTGATAAACCAGCTGAAAAACTTGGTCTTGTTGAACAAGTATTTGTTCAACTCCAACCATTTGCTTATGCCAACCCCGAACAATGGAGCTTCAGATAGTTTGATCCTATTTGTATATTGTTATCGTAAATTTTCAGTCTTGATTCGCCGTCAGTCACTACACAAAGCAGGCTATCTTGTTAGTAGTAAAATTTTGATTTTACACTACAGTCACCGACAAATATTTTAATAAAACAGCAAAGCAGAAACAATCTGTTACGTTCGTTTGTCCGTGATTGTTTGACTTTGATTTGATGGCAAAGTTTAATTGTAAGGCCTAGCGAAACCTCTAAAAAACAAAATATTTTACAAAATTAATCGACTTGGAAAACATGAAGGTGGGATGAGTTTGTTTATTCTCGCGACTGTCGCGACCGTCAGACCTATTGGCGGCACAACTTAGGAGCAATTTTTTGGCAGTGTTAGTGCGAGTAGGATAATTAGACTGGTGGAAGCATTTCGATAAGGTTTTCCGATTAATTGTTTTGTATTTTTCTGTTTTTTCTCTCACACTCAGTCACCTTGGATGAAACCAAATTTAAATACCGATGTGCTGATATATTTTCATTTATAGATTTATTTCGGCGGTTTCATGCCAGAATCTGTGCCGTCTGCGTCGGTTCAATCCTATCCACCACCTGGCAGTTCTTTCCGTCCAGATTTGTTTGCTCCCGATGTCGGCGGCTTACCTTCTCCTGCAGAGCTGGAGCTTGACGGTGCTGTTCAACCAATAGTACTCGCTAGACATCACAGCCAACAACCGCCACTCCTGCCTGGGTCATACCAAGAACATGACGAATTATACCTGGACAGTGGCATGATGGATCACTGGGGCAGTGAAAAACAGTCCGATTCTGCCATGCAGATCTCAACTGCTACGGGCGGCGGAAGAGTACCGTCATCCGTTCATGGAGCTTACGTTCTTCCTGCAGCAACATCTACGCCGATGGTACGACGCCAGTCGACGGATGAACATCAGCACGAGTATGCGTCGCTGGAGCCGAGTACGTCGACGTCCATTGCTGCGTCTGGTGTGGTTGGTCAGCGAGACCTTGGTAGTAGACAGCAGTTAGGTGCCATGCCGCATTACGCCGCACCGAAAAAGGCAAACATTCCGGCGCTTCCGGACAGAATTGTGCATGCTGGAGCGTCGATTAGGCGCAGAAGAGTTTCGCAAGAAATGTGCGAGGAGTACCTCTCCGCATCTGGTGGTGGAGGACTGAATATCATGCTTGGTCAACACCCGCCGGCTGGCGATCCGGGAGTTGCTACTCCTAGCGGAAGCAGTGTTGCGTCCAGCGAGGCAGCGAAAAGTTCATCGGTGTCACCGAGTGAACCCAGTGGTAGGTTTGTTTAACCAACTCCATAGTGGGAGAGTGGTGTAGTTGGACGAAAGAGTCAGTGTAATGATTTGCCGTGTGATGTGGCTGCATTTTAATCTTTTGTGCATGTGTGTTCAATGTTCGGCGTCGTGTTATGTAATGTTTTCATTGGACTGAGAAATTTCGTTGACTACGACATGTTTTCGACCAAAGTTTGACACACTCATCGCGTCGTTTGCGATGCAACTTGTGAAGTTTCAAAATTCAGAGCCTTCCTGCAAACATCCCTAAGTAAAGTTTTAACTTAGAATTTATTGTCAAACATTATTTTTGTGGGGTCTCGGCTAAAGGTTTCTTGCGGCAACCAATCTGTCCGGGGTTATATTAGGCCCTCCCAGATAGCGGTCAGTAAACGGAAAAATTAATACAATATATTTTTTCTTTCAGGTGTCCCAACATACCTCTGTGGTGCTGGTTTTTTCAGTTTTGGCCATAATTTTTATATACATGCATATTTTAGGTTTGGTGACCAAAATAATTGATCGTTTAGCCTACGATATGCGTGTATATATTGTTACGTATTTCAGACTTACGTTATACAGGTTTTTAAATCGAAATATTACCGTTTTTACAATTTAACAATTTTTTCAGCCATCTTTAAATTGTCTAGTGACCCCTTAAGGGGTCAATTTTTTGAAAAAACGTAAATTTTAAGGGGTCGTTTTTGCGAAAAAGTAGGGCTCGGTGTGTAGGGGGGAGCCGATCCTTGGGGTCGGCCTCTCTAAAATAACCCCGGTCTGTAGGGTGATGACATTTGCCAAACTGAAATAATCGATGTCGGAAACCGGGATATCTATCGGAATCCACTAAACTCTGCATTTTCGTTTCGGTCGTCTGGGTCTTTCTTTGTGTACCACAAATAATTTCAAGACTAACGTTCGAAATAGTTTGTGTGAGTTTCCTGCATGAGTTAACAACGCCTGTCTCCTCTTGTTTAACCGGTTCAAAATTGAAGCTTCTGAACTTTGTAGCAAACTGGGACTGAACACCAACAATTAATTTAGACAGATCGTTAAATGAGGCAATTACCAGTATCCAATTGTTCAATCGTCACTAGTGCCAAAGTGGTCATCCTACTGCTACTCATCTTTTGGATATAATTTTCGCCAAACACCAGCGCATTAATGTAGCACCCAAAGAACCCTGGTTCTTTAGGCGTTTCAGTAATCGTTGCCTTTCGACAATAGTTTCTGAAATTTTGAATGTTTTCGCTCTGTCGGATTTTAGTAAAATAATGTATAGAAGATACAAAACCCGTTTTTCACGTTATGGAAAGATGGTGCAAATTGCTAAACAAGTCCGCAAGGGTATGACAGAGGAGTTTCTAATTTGATAGCGCTTTTAGACAAAAGCAGTGAGGTGCTCAATGCTAACAGTCTGTTGTCTTGCCCTGCGACTTCGTCACAACCTCAGAAGGGCCACAGTTTTCCAACCTGTTTTGGATTCGGCCTGCGTATGTGTAGGGCAAACAGTATCGTAAGTTATTATCGACACGTTTTACAGCAACTGTAGTTAGATATGACGGAATGATATTTTTACGTTAACTTTATTTTAATGTATGGATTTTAAGTTAGAAATTATTGTGTATTTTATGATTTGAAGTTCGAAGTGTCAAAACATTTTATTTCATTATTTATTTGTATATCTGGCTCGCCCACAGCCGTCCGGAACGCGGACCTTAGGGGCTCCAAGCCCATTCTCAGGGGAAATTTCAAACTGGACAGAGTTTGTTTCAGACGCATAAAATTTACATTTTTAGGTGCTTTGTATTCACAGAATGTTTTCAAGCTGTAAAGCTGCGTATAAGCGTTAAATTGTTGTAGTTGCTGTGTTAAAATATTTTGTATACAGAAAACATCGGGGAAATAAATAAATCATGGATTTACCTAAACATGTTGGTTCCGGGTATGTTTGATGCGCGAACGTGGGTGGATTTGAAAATTATGGCTCCCCTCCACCCTAAGTGGAAAGACCAGTATCATATTTCTAGCTTTGTGTTTGTGTTGTTGGTATGAATTGTGTATTTTTTGCAGATAGTAGCGAGCTTAGACATGTTCATTCGACGACGTCAGCCAACACACAGGCATCGTACCTCGTGGGCCATCGCCAACAACGAACATCAACTACGGGACCAATGAAGAGTGACACACCGCCGCCTGAGCCCCCGCCCGACTATGAACGAAACCCGGCCAAACGTCAAGGTGCCAAACACAAGTCCCATGCACCGGTCTCTTCCAGCGACGCTCTACAGCATACGGACTCTGTAGAACGAGACGGTAATATGCGGGTTGCATCACATGGATGTGTAGTGATCTCCTGACCGCTTTTAGCGTCGCGACTAAAAGAATGTTGTTTTTGGCTTGAGCTACTCTTTTGTGGCCCATAATTGTAACGAATGTTAATGAAAGAGAAAAAGCAGATGTTTCAAGCCATTTGGAATGAGATGCATTAGTTATCCGAACGCAGTGTAATAGTGGAGATTGTTTGTTGCAACTGAAAGCTTTTAAATTCCGGTTGTGTGTGTGATGAGCCATAACTCGGGAACGATTTAACCGATCTTTATGGTCTTAGACGCATTCAAACCGGCATAGTCGATTTGGTACATTCCCAAACGTTTTTGATTTGTCTGGTTCCGGGGTCAGAGGTCAAAATGTGGGTTTTTGCTCCATTTTAGTACCCTTCACGGAAGTAAGGTTATTTTTATCTTAACTTTCGATTTTTTCTCTGGTTGGTTTTGTTTCATAGTAAAATGATAAATGCCGATGCGCATTTTCTGTTTTTCGATTATGACTCCGGTTCTGGAATTACGGGGTCGAGATACGTGGGTATGGCGCCCCATGGTTCCTCGACTCAAAATTTGAAAAAATTTTCTGGCGTCATGGGCGGCTGAAAAGTTTCACTTGGTGGTTTTCGAGCATGGGAAACTCATTGCCGGTGTTGGTTTTGCTCTGCGGCTCATAGTTCCATGGGTACGAGGCAGGGTTATTTTTTTTTGTTTTTCTTAGTGCAAAAACACAATGAAATTTCAAAAAACACAAAATTTAGCACACATGAACTGTTTAACTAAAAGGTTATAAAAATTTTTAAACGCTGAATGCTTATAAAGTAACCATGTTTATAACTGTGGAACCTAAGTGTATAAATTCTGAAATATTAAATAATTAGTGCTAAATATAACTGATTGGTCCATTGTATAAATATATAATGCATGCATTAATATGAAATTGCTAGTAGCAGGTTAATTATCATTGATTGACCTTCTCTGTACGCTAAAACAGTTTTTTGGGTATTTGCGGGTTAATTAAAAAACACAAATAAATTTCAAAAATACACATTACACGTTTTAGCACAACATGAATTTTGAAAAAACACTGGTACGAGGGTATGGAACCCCCATGGTCCAAAATTCCTACTTTTATTGTGAGGTCCTGGGAGCTTGCACTTGGGGCCTTTTGGGAATGGGAAACTTATTGGTGGTGTTAGCTTTGTTTTAACTTGTGCGGTGCTGTGTGATATCTACATCATATCGAGGTATGCTATCGAGAGCTGATTGGCTGTGCACGCCAAAGGTGTAAATGCGCCTGTGCTTCATTACGTTCTGCAATCTCGATAGAGTTTCTAATTTAGGTCCTGGGGTACACAATTCAACGGGGTTTTTCCAAGAATCTCCGCAGCCCGAGATTGGTTAATTTTGAAGATACACCGGAAAGTTTGATACCATTCGCCTCAGGTGGAATAGGCGGTTATGACAAAGTCGCATTGTGAATGGACACGTTGCAGAGAGAGCACCGGGCCACCATTTTTGACTCGGTGGCCCGGTCGTGTTGACCCACTGACCAAATCATAGTAGAAATCCAGTGACCAATTCACAGTAGGGATCCAGTGACCCGGCTGCTGTAACATCAACGAAGCAGAAGCGACTTCTTAGCAAACCGCTATTTCAGATTAAGTAAAGTGTGATTTCTGTTGGGCCTTAGTCACCTACTACAGTCCCAGGCAGTTCAAACAACATGTGAGCCCGTTGCATATTTCATGGAAGTCCTTTTCTCATGGCTTGAAGTAGTTGGCACATGAATGCACTTGCGTAATGGAACGGATCTGTAAAGTACCAGATACCACTGTCCATGGCTGTAAATCCTGTTTCCGGCACAGCAATGACATGCCCTACAAAGTAGCGAAACACCGTTATACCAAACTACCATTGTTTTGGTTGGTTTCTTTTAAGTTCGTGAGGTTTATCCCTATGTCCGTTCTCCGCACTCTGCTGAAACCCCCGTGTTCACCTAAATCCAAAAAAAGTTTTGTCTGAAAATTTATATAGTTTTTGTGTGCAAATTGTTTTTAAACATGAATTGCCATTATTCTAATGCTAAAACGTCGTTTTATAGCTGGAAAATATGTGCACGGCAGTAAAACTACATGAAAATATGGAAATATTTAATATTTTTAAGCAAAATTTATTCCCTCTACTTTTAAATTTCTCCCGAGAATGAACATAAGCCCTCCAAAGTTGCCCCCCCCCAACTTTTCGGAGGGCTGTGGACAGGTCAGGTAACTTCTGTCCCCGCATGTTCTTTCTCGATGAAAATTTCAAAATGAGGGTTAATTTTGTTTAAAAATGATATATATAAATCTTTTCTTTTCATGGTATTTTACTGTCGTATTTTCAGGCAATGAAACGCCGTTTTAGCATCAGAATGGTGGTAATTAAAGTTTAAAATATTAATAACTATAAAATAATATCATTATAGTCATTGGTACTTGGTCTTTATGTTTCGGTGTCTTCGTGGCATGATACTGTCCGCGCTTTGCTTCCAGTAGTGCCATATCGCTTGCTATATTGTTTTGTTGTTTTTGAACCAGAACGAGCGGAGTTTCCAGTGAGGGCGTTAGGGGAAAATCGTGAAAATTTCTTTTTGACTGTTTTCATTCATAAATCATCTTCGGATGGATAGAAATCTGAAAATTTTTTATTCGATACCCCTTTAGTTGAATGCAACAAGCTCCGACCACATCTTCGGCTTCAAAATGACAAAAAACAAGTTTTTAAGGGTTATTTGCCAAATATGGCTATACGGACACCGCTGTTTTTCAACCTATATCTCGCGACGCAGGCTTCGTATCGAAAAATAATTAAGCTCATCGATATCTACAACTTTGCTGACCACGAGTTTTTTGTGACACCACTCTCTGGGCCGAATTTAACCAGAAACGGGGATTTTCAATTTTTGGAATGTTATTGCGTTTTTACATTGCAGTGAAAGACTATTAAGTTATCAAGCACACTGGATACGATAGCTTTGCTATTTAGAGTCTAATTTGACTATATTATACCTTTTCATGGGGTCGGCGAACACGATTTTTACAATGTGCGTTTTCATTTGTATGATTATATATTGCATACACAGCATCAAGAACCGTCTACATACGTGTTACGGTAGGCTGAAAACGACGGCCTGGGTATCTAGAGTCCAGCACGAGTATCTTATGCTTTTCAGACGTTTTCAATTGGCTTTAAGATCGCTGAACCCGATTCCTAAAATATAGTCGGTCTTCAGTTGCTTGTTACATGGCATCAAAAATAGTCTCTGTAGAGTTTTTTTCGGTATGCTGAATACAATGAATTGGTTATCTAGAGTCTAGTAATATTTCATGCCTTTTCAAGTGGTTGCAGTGTGTTCAGGGTCAATGAACCCAATTTCCAGAATATAGTCTGTCTTCACGTTTGGTTATGCATTGCGTACAGGTCATCAAAAATTGTCTATATATATATAATAGGTGTTCTGGTAGGCTGGATACGAAGATTTGGTGATCTAGGGACCAGCACAAATACTTGATGCTTCGTCAGTCTTTTTCGATTTTAGGATTTTCAATGAGTTCAAGAGTTCTTAATGTGGTATTATACATCCTGTTACAATATAAAATGATAAAAAATGGAACCACGCTGGCCCGGTTTCACCCTCGCTTGCGAGTCTTTGCCTAAGGATTTCAGTATTAGCTGCTTCTGGTTAATTATTTTTGTTTCGGATCTGGTTTTGCTAATATTATTTTGTTGACGTTTTAATTATGATTGTTAACTATAATTGTTTAAGTAGACTTGGAACTGATTTGCTTGGAGCACTGAAGATGTCATGCTTGGGTCTGAAGATGTCATGATACTATCTTTTTTCTTGTTGGGGTGCTCAAAATTGTCGTAGTGGCCCAAAATGGTTTTATCCAAACAGCAATTATTGCTTTTAAGACAGCTTCGCGGCCGCCTTTCAATATTGGCAATATCGCTTTCATGGTTTTTATTTCTTAGCGTGGTTTTCAGATTATGTTTCTGCTTCTCCGTAAGCTTTGTGATTTGGTTACCGATAACCAGCGGCTAAACAATGGTATGTCATGGCACGTGCAATGGTCGCCAACACGAATTTGAAACCAACTTTTATTGTTAGTGTCTATACCGAGACACTGTCGAAGTAATCTTTTCGAGAACAGTTGGCGAAAAATTAACAGCTGTTCAATTTGCTGTTGGCAAACGATTCGCGAAAAATCTGTGTTTATTTCCGAGCGTTCCTGTATATTATAACTTGGTTTAGATGCCAAGATGCCAAATATGTTTCCACGAACAGGTTCAACCAGGAAATTTGAAAGGGACCAATGTTTCTCGTCGACATTTCCTTTGAGTGTCAAATAGAGACGATTATATCCTTTGCTCCAGACTCTCAACACCATTCTTAAACGTGAACAGCTTATTTGTGTCGCACTCAGCAGGTAATGAATGAGTCGTCTGAGGAAAGGCATTAAACCGTGGCTCACCTGTAGCGCACTCCGTTACCAGCGCAAAAGATCCGTAGTTAATTCCTAATCTACGACTTGTATTTTTGTCACATTTTGAGCATACACTTTGTTTTAAACACTGCGCTAGGGAAACGAAAGTAGGTAACACCTGTGGATACCAATTAGATATAAAATTTTATTAATTCGAGTTTATAAACATATCGTAAGCAACTGGTCTATGGGAACGCTAAGGTTTTTTTTTTGTTTTGAATTTAAATTACTTAACCAACTAACCTTCACCGGACTTGCCGAAATTTGGGCTCACTTGTTCACTCGCTCGAGGAAAAATAAGATTTCGTATGACTTGTTTTTGTTGACTCACTTGCTCATAAGGCGACAGTCAATAAGCAGTTGTGGCAGTACAGGACTAGGGGAAAAGTTTTACTTTTGCTATGCTGAAAATCACGCTGGAGAATTAACATAGTTAGTTGCTTAAACATTTTGGTACAAATTTTTTAGGCAATCATTTATCTTGGAACTTGCTGATGTTCTCCAGCTTAAAATTTATAATTTTAGCGTCAACAGCCACGACTGGAAGTAGCAATTACTCCAAACTGCCAAACAACGGGAGTGCAATGGTGCCTTTGGATCTTTCGGATGAAAGCAATGGTCGACCGGTTCGACTGCGGCATCAGAACAGCGCCAGTCAGCAACACAGGCGAGGAAGACCGCGAGATGATCCGGTTGGTTTTGGGGATACTGTTTTGCGAAACATGAACATGGGCCAGGGTCGGAGTAGAATCATGTTCGCAAGCAACAATCCTCGCTTCTACATTCTCTGAAATTTTGGCTTTAAATTATGAACCGACGGCTTTCCTTGGGATCAAGAGTCGCCGTATTTTAATGGAGGCCATAAAAATTTTGACCTGCCCTGGGCGCCTGTGAGACTCTACATGTGTAAACGTCGGCAAAACCTGCCTCAGGAAAGCCAGCAAAATCATTTTTGAGGTTAAATTGAATATGGTTTACGCAATTAAATAACATTTGAAGGTTATTAACGGAATGTAACAAAACATATTTTAGGGTTTTTACGAGCGTACACGGAAAATTGACTAGAGGTAGTGAACCAGGGGAAATGAAAGATTGTAAAGTAGGTGAAAGCTGCTTTTACAGGGAAATGGAAGATTGTAAAGTAGGGGAAAGCTGCTTTTACAGGGAAATGGAAGATTGTAAACTAGGGGAAAGCTTCTTTTACAGGGAAATGGAAGATTGTAAAGTAGGGGAAAGCTGCTTTTACAGGGAATTGGAAGATTGTAAAGTAGGGGAAAGCTGCTTTTACAGGGAATTGGAAGATTGTAAAGTAGGGGAAAGCTGCTTTTACAGGGAATTGGAAGATTGTAAAGTAGGGGAAAGCTGCTTTTACAGGGAATTGGAAGATTGTAAAGTAGGGGAAAGCTGCTTTTACAGGGAATTGGAAGATTGTAAAGTAGGGGAAAGCTGCTTTTACAGGGAAATGGAAGATTGTAAACTAGTGGAAAGCTGCTTTTACAGGGAAATGGAAGATTGTAAACTAGGGGAAAGCTGCCTTTACAGGGAAATGGAAGATTGTAAAGTGGGGGAAAGCTGCTTTTACAGGGAAATGGAAGATTGTAAACTAGGGGAAAGCTGCTTTTACAGGGAAATGGAAGATTGTAAAGTAGGGGAAAGCTGCTTTTACAGGGAATTGGAAGATTGTAAAGTAGGTTAAAGCTGCTTTTACAGGGAAATGGAAGATTGTAAACTAGGGGAAAGCTGCTTTTACAGGGAAGCACAAAAACGGCAGAGCCACTCACAGCTTCCCCCCTTTAAATTATCGGTGTCAGATGACCACAGCATGACTAACTTCTGCGATAATGTTTATCTGGCCGTGATGGGAAGTGAGCATCTAATAATAGGCTAACGAAACCGTTTACTCTGGCTAGTCCAAACCTCGGAAATTATAGCCGGGGCCCCCGGCTCACCTGCCGGTGTGTTGTCCGCTACGCCAAAAATTTTGCCGCAGTGGCTTTGAGCCGGGTGGTACCTCCGTTTTGCCGGGGGGGGCAGCCGAAAATGCGGGCACCAATACTTTGGACTAGCCAGCCTTTTAGAGGCCTCAGAAAGGCGGTTGCGAGATTCTAGCGCGCCGATGTTTGTAGCCAATATTCGAAATCGGATACTGGGTATTCCTTTAGTACGACAGTCGATGTTGTTTCTAAGATAAACATTTGTGATTGGTCGACCGGCGAGGGGCTACTGTTGGATTTCTTGTCACTTTAACATTTGGGTTCCTAGTCTTCCAGTGAGGCGTTCAATAGAGACTGAGAGAGATGCGCGCGGTAAGTTTATGTTATAGTTTGCTAGTCGATGTTGTTTCTAAGATAAACATTTGTGATTGGTCGACCGGCGAGGGGCTACTGTTGGATTTCTTGTCACTTTAACATTTGGGTTCCTAGTCTTCCAGTGAGGCGTTCAATAGAGACTGAGAGAGATGCGCGCGGTAAGTTTATATGTTATAGTTTGCTAGTCGATGTTGTTTCTAAGATAAACATTTGTGATTGGTCGACCGGCGAGGGGCTACTGTTGGATTTCTTGTCACTTTAACATTTGGGTTCCTAGTCTTCCAGTGACGCGTTCAATAGAGACTGAGAGAGATGCGCGCGGTAAGTTTATGTTATAGTTTGCTAGTCGATGTTGTTTCTAAGATAAACATTTGTGATTGGTCGACCGGCGAGGGGCTACTGTTGGATTTCTTGTCACTTTAACATTTGGGTTCCTAGTCTTCCAGTGAGGCGTTCAATAGAGACTGAGAGAGATGCGCGCGGTAAGTTTATGTTATAGTTTGCTAGTCGATGTTGTTTCTAAGATAAACATTTGTGATTGGTCGACCGGCGAGGGGCTACTGCTGGATTTCTTGTCACTTTAACATTTGGGTTCCTAGTCTTCCAGTGAGGCGTTCAATAGAGACTGAGAGAGATGCGCGCGGTAAGTTTATGTTATAGTTTGCTAGTCGATGTTGTTTCTAAGATAAACATTTGTGATTGGTCGACCGGCGAGGGGCTACTGTTGGATTTCTTGTCACTTTAACATTTGGGTTCCTAGTCTTCCAGTGAGGCGTTCAATAGAGACTGAGAGAGATGCGCGCGGTAAGTTTATGTTATAGTTTGCTAGTCGATGTTGTTTCTAAGATAAACATTTGTGATTGGTCGACCGGCGAGGGGCTACTGTTGGATTTCTTGTCACTTTAACATTTGCGTTCCTAGTCTTCCAGTGAGGCGTTCAATAGAGACTGAGAGAGATGCGCGCGGTAAGTTTATATGTTATAGTTTGCTAGTCGATGTTGTTTCTAAGATAAACATTTGTGATTGGTCGACCGGCGAGGGGCTACTGTTGGATTTCTTGTCACTTTAACATTTGGGTTCCTAGTCTTCCAGTGACGCGTTCAATAGAGACTGAGAGAGATGCGCGCGGTAAGTTTATGTTATAGTTTGCTAGTCGATGTTGTTTCTAAGATAAACATTTGTGATTGGTCGACCGGCGAGGGGCTACTGTTGGATTTCTTGTCACTTTAACATTTGGGTTCCTAGTCTTCCAGTGAGGCGTTCAATAGAGACTGAGAGAGATGCGCGCGGTAAGTTTATGTTATAGTTTGCTAGTCGATGTTGTTTCTAAGATAAACATTTGTGATTGGTCGACCGGCGAGGGGCTACTGCTGGATTTCTTGTCACTTTAACATTTGGGTTCCTAGTCTTCCAGTGAGGCGTTCAATAGAGACTGAGAGAGATGCGCGCGGTAAGTTTATGTTATAGTTTGCTAGTCGATGTTGTTTCTAAGATAAACATTTGTGATTGGTCGACCGGCGAGGGGCTACTGTTGGATTTCTTGTCACTTTAACATTTGGGTTCCTAGTCTTCCAGTGAGGCGTTCAATAGAGACTGAGAGAGATGCGCGCGGTAAGTTTATGTTATAGTTTGCTAGTCGATGTTGTTTCTAAGATAAACATTTGTGATTGGTCGACCGGCGAGGGGCTACTGTTGGATTTCTTGTCACTTTAACATTTGCGTTCCTAGTCTTCCAGTGAGGCGTTCAATAGAGACTGAGAGAGATGCGCGCGGTAAATTTATGTTATAGTTTGCTTAACAAAATCTTTATTTTATCGATTGTTGCAAGCGATCTGACTTTGTTGATAAATCTTGATTGTGCCAGCCACATTAATAGCATTGACCGGATTCAGCTTTGATCGTGACAGGTTTCATCTTGACCGAATTTTTTCAGAGCGGCAACGCGGAGAATCGTCGTAAACGTACGCTGACAAAGCGAACGCGAGTGTTTATGGTCGACGGAGTTCCAATGCAGACAACGACCTATCACGCAATGCAGCCCGATCAACAACGAAAGGACCATAACATTAGGTACGAGACAGAAAACAGCAAAAAATGATCGTTTCAGCTTCAGAAACTAAACTAGCATCTCGCAAGCGAGGGCGATACGTAGCGATCATGGTTTTATAAAGTGGCCATTGTGAGCAATCACTTGTAACAGGCTTTGTGCTTGATGTATATACTACACTAAGACCCTGAACCCATTGAAAACCGTGAAACCTCATCGACCCTAAACCCATCGAAAACAAACGGAAACGATCGAAGTATTCTTGCTAACCTCTAGATAATCGAACCCTCGTATTCAGCATCCCTAAAAGCTATATATAGGCCATTATGCCATGTACGCAATACGCAACCAAACTACTGAAGACAGACTATATTCTGGTAATCAAGCTCATTGACCGTAAACCCATCGAAAATAACTGAAAACACGTCAATATTTCTAGATAACCAAACCATCGTATCCAGCGTACCGAAAACCATAGAACGTTATTGGTATCCTGTGCACAATACATTAACAAGATACAGAAGATGGACTATCGGGTTCATTACCGTAAACATTATTTTAACAATACGAAAAGGCATAAAATAAATATGCCGAACTTTACGCAGCCTATTAAACATAGCTTTCAGCTTGCCAAAACCTATATAGAGACCATCCTTGATGCCCTGTACGCAATATATTACATGACACTCGTTGTAAAGTAAAACACACAATAACATGCCGAAATTTGAAAAATCAATATTTCTGCCAAGTGGCGACCATCCATATTCGGGCCCCAGCGGCCTAGGGAGTGGTCCCGCAAAAAATCTTTAACAAAGTTGTAGATCTCGATGAGTTGATTTTGTATTATCTCTATTTTTCGATCCAAGCGTGTGTCTTGAGATGTTGGACTACGATGGGCTGGTACTCACATGTCTAGATTTGACAAGGAACCGTTTTAAAACCTTTTTAGCCATTTTGATCCCCGAACATGGGGTCGCAACTATTCGCGTTCAACTAAAAGGCACATTGCCATCATTTTTGCCAACGAATATAAAATTTATCACTACAGCCACCCGAAGATGACAGAAACAGACAAGAACAAATTTTCACGATTGTTCCCGTAGAAATTCCGATCGCTCTGTTTCAAAAAGAAACATCTTATATACAGCTCTGCGATACTTTGTCTACAAATATGGTAGATAGAACCCAATGATCCTGTTATTTCATAGATTTAATTAATCTGATGCATGGAAATCCAGCAGAAAAGCAAAGTTGACAAGAAATCGCTTCCCAGGTAGCACAAACGCGGAGTGGGTGCCTGATTTTGCCAAGGCGCATGAAATGGGTTTCCCCACAGGTGGTTCTAAATCTTAACATTCACAAAATTCGGTATTAATCAATTCCATTCATTTAACGAGCAGGTAATAATCCGTCTTTGCTAGCACGCGTCTGATTGATGTTAAAAGCAAATTTTATCATTACCATTTTTAATTTCCGATTAGAATTTCAATTAAAATTTTATTTTTTATGACAAGTGGAGAGGGACGTTTTTACCGGGGAACGCTGACCCAGGAACAGTCCAGAGCGCACGAGTCGAGGGCCACCCGTTTTTGCCAGGGACTAGCAAAATGCCTTGAAAAATGTTAAATACACCCGTTTTGTCTGCAAAGAGGGAATTCCCAGGTATATCGACCTCATCTCAGGTTCCCCCCGTTTGTTCCAGCAGCTAAATTTTGTCACACGCCCCGATCCATAGGTATTTTTATTAGTGTAAGAATCATTGTCTTGTACGCAAATCTTGTGTGTTTTTCAGCAGTAATTATAATGGCAAAAGTATAAACATGAAATTTTCGTTGGAATTTCCTGTAACGTCTTCAAAAGCGGCATTTATTAATTAATTAAAAAGTGGTATTTTTAGTCGTGAATGGTGTGTCAACAATTTAGAACACTTTTGGATGCGACTCGAGTTTCATCAGTTCTCGTTTGCAGTCTCCTAAGACTGACACAGTTGACTGCTTTTTCACAACCTGCTGTTGCTACTGTTGCCTGGGTAAGGCAGCCCATAAGACAGATTTCAATAAATGAGCGCCGAGTTCGCTTGCCTGTACAAGGCAGGTGCAGTATTCTGCGAACTGTCCAAAACTTTACAAGTTTGAACTGCCAATAGCATTGCTATAAAGTTTTGACAGCGTCTGGGTTAGACGAACGCTTGGAATCTCAAGATTTTCTCATTGATACTTTCGTGCGAATTGGATTTTACCGATTTTTTTACTCATGCTTAAAACATGCGAATTTTTCCATATTTTAGTTGAATAGCATCAAATTTTTCCCTCTTGGGGAACAAAGCTTGTCTACCTAATCAAAAACACAAATGCAACCAGTGATTTAATACTTGTCCAGCGATTTCTGGCCAGTTACACTCGGCTCCTGAATTTTCATGGAATTTGAAACAGAAACAAAGACGACATTTCCTGAAATTTTTAGCAAAAGTTTCCGAAAAATTGACGCTCGTTTTTAATGTTTTTCACTCAACACGACCGTTTTGGTACTAAACGTGTAAAATATTCGAATGATGCGAAGAAAGCCAAGGCGAATCTGAGGCATCTGCATTCACTAAAAGTGATCGAACCTAAGATGAATTAAACATTTTGCGGGAATTTGACAATGATGGAGCTGTGGGCAAACTGTACATAACTTTATACCCCCCAGTTGAACTATAAGGACCTTCTCCTAGGCGTACTAGCGAATCGCCCCAGGTATTTTAAGCCTCCCTCCCAGGTCCAAACTGGGGCTCCCAAGCATAATTTTGGCAGCTTGGAGATGCATTACTGTCTGTCATAAAAGTTGGCTGTCGCTCGAAATAAATTTGTTCTAAAAATAGAATTTATATATTAAAGTTGGGTTAGTTAAACTTTGGCTTTAGCTCAATCTTCGTTCCGAAGTTGTCAATGATTTTTGGATGCCCTGTGCAGTCAGTATGATGTTGGTATGTTGGTCTTAATTGACAATGCGTTCACCAAGTATTAGAGCAATCGTAGAGCAATTTTAAACGTTGCTTTTTTGAACGAACTATAACAGCTAATATCACACGTGGTCGTGGCTGAAGGGGAATTGAGACGTTGGGTTCGGTGGTTGTTTGTCATTTTTGTGTTGTAGGTCCTTAACTTTCGAGTTTGTATTTCAGGCGCGCGGAGATGCAGGAATTTCGCCGTCTTCAAAAAGCCGAAGCGAGGCAAGTCGCAGAGCTCAACGCCAAAGCTCAGCTGAGCCGGGAGCAGCAAGACCGCAAAGCCGAGTCTGAAATGCAGGTAACGCTCGCAGATTCGAGTTCTAACCAAAAACACTTCGTAGCGAAAATCTTTTTCTTGGTCTCCGTATGATTGACCGACATTAATTCGATCAGAGCTTGCCAAACAAGCTGCGGTTTTTCATATAAATAACATTTAATCGTGGGAAAAGATCCGATTTTGTCGCACATAATTCATTTATAATTAATTTGAAGAAATTTCGTACAATTTTTTCTTATTTGACGCGTCATTTGTATCTAAGCTTGTATTGCAAAGACGCTAAAGAGTCTTTCATTTGTGGTTAGGCGCTTAGTTGGTTTTTGTTCATGCCCGCCAGAGCTCAGATGTGGTTCGTTTAGGGTTGTTTATCATGTTTGGTTCAATTGCCTACAATGCATATATTTTTACGCGGAAAATTAATAATTTTTGGTACCGAAAATGGTTCAATTTGCGCAAGGATGGCTGGAATATCTTTTATGACGAAAGCAGAAGCATTTGCGTGTTCCGTATCTAGTGCGACAAGCGTTAAAGAACAACAGCGGTTGGAACTAGAATTTTTGAAAATTATAACAACTGCTCGATCGCCAAAGGTTCTGAAAATACCCATATGTTTTAAGTCATTTTTTCGGTTTTTTGGTCCATGTTTCTCCAGTTGGGTCCAAAATTTAAATGATAAATTCTCTTTTCTATTAATATCATTTGAACCGCGCAGAGTCGAAAGGTATCAAACTCAGCTTTAGGGTTTAGAAGTTACTGCCATTTATGCGAAAACCTAAGCCAAAGCTTTAGTCGTTAACGCATGAACCGATTTCACTGATTTTGACACCATTCGATTCAACCCGAATAATAGAAAAATTATACGTTTATCGAGAAAATTTTTTTCGAAAAAAATCTTGGGTACATATTGTTAACCAAAAATATCGCAAAAAAATTATGATGTTCCAAATAGATTTTCTTAGTGGAATGGTACTTAAATTTCCACCGAATCTTCAAAATTGACCAATTTCGGGCTAAGTATGGATTATAGGAAAACCAGATTTTCGATCGATCAATTGTTACTGCCCTTCGTATTGTTTTCTATTTTCGCTATTTAAATATCGTGCTATCATGTTTCGAGATTTTAGCGACTTTCTGCTGTAGACTGAGTGAACATTAGCCAAGATACGCCATTTAGTTTAGTATTAGATTTAAAGTTGTCAAATATTGAGTAAAATTAAAAGGTGGCATTTGAGTAAGAAAAGTGTGTGTCGTTATTATTTATATTTATTAAAAGCATTTTATCAATCATAGTTTTGTGTATAGACAATGCTGTTGCGTAACAAGTTGGTTAATGTTAGCTGAGCTGTCAAAGAGTATCACTTGATAAATCGCATTGTCAAACTGAAATCAACATTTTGATCAGATAATCAAAATATGTTTTTAGGCGCTTATCCGGCAATACGATTCTGACCTCGACACGTTGTTGCGGCATCAAAAGAAGCAGATGGAAGACTCCGAGAGGCTTCAAGAAGAAGATGTGCGGTCGACGTCGAAGAAGATTAAAATCGAACAGGTTAGTCCTGACGGTTCTTTATCATTTATCTTTGTCGACCGCTGACCCGTTCCATGACCCAGATATTTTCTTTTGACCTCGACGCGTTGTTTGTCCATCAAAGGAATCAAATGGAAGACTCCGAGCTGCTTCAAGAAGGAGATGTGCGGTGGACATCAAAGAAGATTAAAATTGAACAGGTTAGTCCTGACGGTTGTTTATCATTTATCTTTGTCGACCGCTGACCCGTTCCATGACCCAGATACTTTCTTTTGACTTCGACGCGTTGTTTCTCCATCAAAGGAATCAAATGGAAAACTCCGAGCTGCTTCAAGAAGGACATGTGCGGTGGACATCAAACAAGATTAAAATTGAACAGGTTAGTCCTGACGGTTGTTTATCATTTATCTTTGTCGACCGCTGACCCGTTCCATGACCCAGATACTTTCTTTTGACTTCGACGCGTTGTTTCTCCATCAAAGGAATCAAATAGAAGACTCCGAGCTGCTTCAAGAAGGAGATGTGCGGTGGACATCAAAGAAGATTAAAATTGAACAGGTTAGTCCTGACGGTTGTTTATCATTTATCTTTGTCGACCGCTGACCCTTTCCATGACCCAGATATTTTCTTTTGACCTCGACGCGTTGTTTGTCCATCAAAGGAATCAAATGGAAGACTCCGAGCTGCTTCAAGAAGGAGATGTGCGGTGGACATCAAACAAGATTAAAATTGAACAGGTTAGTCCTGACGGTTGTTTATCATTTATCTTTGTCGACCGCTGACCCGTTCCATGACTCAGATACTTTCTTTTGACTTCGACGCGTTGTTTCTCCATCAAAGGAATCAAATGGAAGATTCCGAGCTGCTTCAAAAAGGAAATGTGCGGTTGACATTGAAGGTGATTAAAATTGAGTAGGTTAGTCACGACGGTTGTATATTTTTGCCGACTGCTCATATTCATTTTACGATCCAGCAAGTTTTTTTGTATTTTTTCGGTCAGAAAAAGTTCCAACCCTAAAAATTTAAAGTTCGAACTGATTTCGGTAGCGTGTGAAATTACTGAAGTATGAAATTTACCTACAGTTAACAGTGGTGATAAACCGCATTTGAAGCAAAGATCTGGCATGTGAATATTTAATTTATTAGCTGTCCGTGTTAGGAATTGATTGCATCGTAGATCTGTAATTTCTTTTAGGATCGTGAACTGAAAATGTTTCGAGAAAGCTTGAAGCAAGAAGCGAAATTGCTCAAGCAAGAAATCGACATGCTGCCACGCGCCGACCGCAAGGATGCTCTACGCCGTCGGAAGGAGCACCTGGAAAATGACCATGCGCAAAAGGTGAGACGTTAGCCTTGTGACCAACCTTTCCACATAGGCAAGACGTTGCTTAGTTCTTGTTAGTTTTGTCCATACAATGAATCTCAAAATGGATGCTCTGCCGCGAACGTGGTGTTACATTTATCAACTGCGGAGAGGGTAATGAGACACCAGCATTTAGTCTTGAAGCTACTGAGCCAGTACGACGTCTCTAAACTTCCAGCTTTTGACACTGCTTCTGGAGGCGTTATTTTGACCGCCTCTCCAATGCCACTTTCCGTGGGCAACGTGGATTACAAACAATAGCAAAATAAATGCTTATTCCAGAGAAGGCTAAAGTGGGTAGTTGCACAGGTCATCCGGAAAACGACTTACGATGAAACCGGCTGACACATGTTGTGGAATCACAGCAAGGGCGTGCAAAGAATTATACTCATTTATGGCAGAAGCCACTATGCACCAACTGTTTATTTAGTCTGAGATCGCACGATCTAACTGTTTTACTAGTGGCACCTACACCTCGCGCCAGGGACGACTGTCGTAGCCAACCATGATGATGCTGACAAGCCTTAGCAGTGGTTGTTTGAAGCTCATTTTGGGACGGTGTCTTAACAACTTTCACTAGTTCAATTGTATTGCCCTTTCACTATGTTTTATTGCCATTTCTAGTTTGATAACCCTTCACACAAAGAGGTAAAGTGCCTGTCATTTTCTCACGAGTCGGTACCGATTGTGTGGTCATTATCGTTGCTGTTTGTTATGAAATCAACCATTTTTGCAACTTTTGTAGGAGCGTCAGTTTGTCGCCGATCAACAACGTGCCTTTGAGACAATGATGCAACGTGTTGATGACCAGCATCGCGAGCGCATTGCCCTACTCGAGAGACAGTTTCTTCAGCAGAAACATCAGCTCCTTCGAGGTAATGTTTTTCCTGGCCTTTTAGCAAAATAAGTCTAAACTTGCCATGCCAAAACTTTATATAATCTTGGACAAATTTTTTATGTTACCACTATCTGAACCGATATTGTTCGTCGACCTGTTGCCTGAAATATCGATTTCTCAAATTTCGCCATATTACTTATGGAATTTTATGTTCAGCGTGTTTTACCTTTCAACGATCGTGTATTAAGTTATCAATAAACATAATTGCGATGGTTTAAAAGTCCAAAAGCCTTTTCAGAGGTGTTCAGTTGGTTCAGGTTCAATGAACCCGATTTGAAAAATGTCTGTCTTCATTTGTTTGATTTTGGATTATGTCTTGGCCATCACGATTGTTTGCAGAATATGGTGGTGTTGCTTGACTCCTATAACAGCAGCGTTAAAGTTTCAAAATTTCCAGAGGTTTTGGGATTATATACTTCGAACAGAAAGTTTGTAACAAGTCATTAGAAATAATTACACCTTATAGATAAAACCGCGCTATATCTGTTCCTCTCTCGTATGCAAGATACTAGTTTATATACTTTTTTCTTTAATGTCAAGTTTGGCATGTTCAGTGATGGCTTCAGCCCGAACTCTTCTTATAAACATGATCAAATTTAGCACGCGAGGCGGCGATTTGGGAACTGGAAGAAAAGCAACTCCACGAAAAGAACCAACTGGCGAAATCGCTGATTAAGGACTTGTTTTTTCTGCAACGAAGCCAAATGCTCGTTCGTCATCAGAAGGTGAGTAAAATCGGTCCGACGCAACTGTTTTTCTTAGTTTCACAATCTATTCCCACTTCGTTTTGTTGCTTACCATTATGATCTTGAGTAGATACTAAAATAATGATCGGATTTAAAAATTTTTCATAATGGTGGTTGCCGAAAGGAACAAATTGTCGGTATTTGGTTCCAAAACGTACAAAACCATAGGGAATGTGTGATAGAAACGTTGTGTCAGATTGCCAGAATGAGGGATTCTCTTCCTAATTCAAGGTCAGCCAATCGCTCGAAAATTGTAAACTGTTGAAATTTATCCATAACTCAAACTATCAGATCAAAGAAAGCTTTAAAGTGTTTATTTATGCACGAAAACAGATTTCAACTTTGTCCGCTGTGAAACTGGCCGAATGCGCTCTGTTTAGGTCAAAAAGGTCCGGCTAAACAAGTTCGTAGCAGTTTTTCGACAATTGGCGCAGTTGATTCATCAAACTTATTTTGTGGAACAATTAAGTCTCTAAAAGATTTCAGATTAGGGTCCAAAGGTATTTTCAGGTCGGTCTATGATATCCGAAATAGACGAAAACTGCCTTTGGTGGGTCATATTACGCTTTTTGAGCGAGTCAGGCTATATCTCTGCTCCGTGCTGTGTTTGAAGTTTAATGCGTTTAAAATGTGTCAATGAGGGATTATGGTTGCGTCATCTCAATCGATGAAACAATATGCGTGAAATTGCATTCCTTTTCAACTCAGCACGCTGTAGGTTCTTGGGGTTGCGGATTATCACACAGTTTTTTAGAAAGCGGGTTTGATAAGAGACCCGTATGTTTTGTGTACATATCGCGAGATGTGCTGTGGTGAAATTGTATATACTGAAGCGCTCAGAATTCACAAACTGGCATTACTTTTAACGCCTCGTATCATTGCAGGAAATGGAGCATATGCGTGCGTCGACCGCGACCGGCGAAGACGAAATGATCAAGGCTCAAGCGCAGGAAAAGAAGCGTCTGCCGCGGTTGCTCAAGGAAGAGATGAAGACGCGCACGATGATGTACAAAGAATCGCTGCGGATATCGATGGTCGACAGCGCCGGCGATACGACCAAAATGATGAAGCAAGTAAGTGGATGAAGGGACTTGCCGGAGCAGCCACACGATCAATTAGTTTGATAAGTTTTATGAACACGCTTACATATTGCAGTCACGTTGATGTGGTACCCGCTGAATGAATAATTATTGCCGGTGTCTAGCGAAATACTTATTGTCTTCCAAAAACATGCTAATTTGTGCCAATTAAGTCAATTATTCTCTCTGTGCTTAGACCAAACCATGTTTTAACAATAATTGTTCAGCAATCGCTTAAATGTGTTGCCAGGGATTCAACAGCTTATTTCTTACGATATTTAGCATTTTTGGATATAAAGAGTTGCAATAGCATTTGACTTGGCATGTAAGTTTAACATTGTCAATTACGATCGTAATCTTATATCAATTTTCGTTTTTGGGTTAAATGCAATATTTTGACAAGCAAATTCTGATGGAGGAATCATACAAAAAGCTGCCAGAATTAATATTTTCTAGAATTTTCGGGTTAATAGATTTTCGCCGAGTCAAAACTTCGAAAGACGAACCATCATTCTCGATACATCATACTGACCTATGAACGACTTATCGTTAATTTGGTATGAGAGTACACCTAAACAAATTCCATTCTATCGATGGACAATGACTTAACAGTAATTTCTTTTAGTTAGAAACTTGAACTTAAGAAAAGCTTCTGATCCATCCGCAAAATGAGTAGAAAACTAAGACTAAAATGCTGGCCTCTGCTTACGGATGGAGCAATATTTTCGAGCTGCCCTGGATTCTCGTCGCTTTCCCCTAATGCTGGCCTCTGCTTACGGATGGAGCAATATTTTCGAGCTGCCCTGGATTCTCATCGCTTTCCCCTAATGCTGGCCTCTGCTTACGGATGGAGCAATATTTTCGAGCTGCCCTGGATTCTCGTCGCTTTCCCCTAAATCATGCCCCAACGAGTAAATTTTGGCTTTGCCCAGACCTTTCGGGGTGACAATAAACATGATGATAGTAACAAAACTCAATACTTATGTTTCAGTACAAAACCTAACTAAAGTCAAGAGAAATACGCATTGTCAGTAGGAAATAATATACAACAAAAATATACATGTTGCAAATCCAAGAAAAATGCGAAAAAATGTAATTACATCACCCCAGTTTACCTGGACGGCATTGCCCTCCTCCGCTAACCTGGGAGTAATTCCACCCAGGTTGGAGCTGGAGGCCCTCAACACAAAGCCGGGCAGGTAAAATTTTGGTAATATATAGAGGCCGCCAGAATATCTGTAGTCAAACCGCTGAACACATAAAATTTTAAGAAAAGCGACAAATCTGGAAGCCGCTCAATGAGCATCTTTTATCACTTCATTGAGCCTGGTAAGTTGACGTGAGACAAATTGATTTCATCACGCCGGTGTCCACTCGTTTTAGATGTGGTCGAACTCATTCGAGTAGTGATATGTCAAAGCGAATCGAAAGTTTGCGCCGTGTTCCAGCAACTTTTACGTAACTTTTTCAGTTTGACGAATCTGAGAAACGTCGCTATAAAGCCGAAATTGTGCGTCAAGAACAGAAACACGTGAAGAAGCTGCAAGCCTTACGCGCTGAAAACGAGAAGAGCATTCGTGAGCTCGAACATTTGCAAGTAAATAAAGTTTGTTTTTGGGCTCACGTGTTTGTCTGAAGACAAGCTTACGTTTCATTGCAGGGAATATGGCGGTACTTCCTATGAGGAGGTTATCTTCTGTCTGTTCTTCATAGGTGCCTATTTATGAGAGGAAAACTATAATTGTTGTGCTACATTTTCACTACGCACGGTGTATTAGTACTAAAGCTATCCATTCTGATTCTGGAAAATATAGTTTCTTTGATGTTATTTCAACCCAACTGAATTAATATGAAATGTTTTTGTTCGATCGCTCGTAAGAAAACAGTCACTGTGGCGAGTGCTGTGGCTTTGAAATAGTTATACATTTGGAGCACTTTAGATTAAACGGTTTATTTAATGTGCCTCAGCACAAGGCCAGGGCCATAATTACGTGGAATGGAAGGACTAAATTAGGCGGCTTGTTTCAAATGGTCAACGTCGTAGAGCTTAAATGTTGGGTTTCTTGAGCCGTATAGTGACCTACTGAAATAACTATTACTATGTTTAGCTGTTAACTCTTTCAGAGGAGTTGTTTAGTATCCAGCTATTATGATATCGGTTTTAGTGTTTCTAGCCCATGATCAAATGTCCGAGGCAGGCGCTAAACCTAGCCCAGGTGGACTTAAAACCGGATGAAAATTAATAGATCCTGAAGGATTGGAAAAATAAAATCCGTTGCGGAACGCACTTGTGGCACTGATCAAAGTCTTCCAGTTCGGTAGTCAAAGCGTTCCAATTACCATTTTTGTGACACAGAAGTCAAATTGATATGATACTTTTGGTTTTTTTCACCCAAGGCTAAATAAATTGGCATTGTTGAATAACACGTATGTATTGACAAACAACTGGTCTAAAAACCTGAGCAACTTGGAGCCTTTATTGGTAGGACTATATGTTTGTCCATCGGTAATAAAAAGCTTGTCAGAATGCGTTGTTTTATGTTAGGTCTTTTGTTTAAAATCGCGAAAATATCAATGTCTTGTAAATTTATTTTATCAATTCTGCAGTTATGACCGGCGTGATATAATCTGGAACTGACAGATGGCACAAAAACATTCACAGAGGTATTTTCCGCTATTTTACTTGAGCTGTAATTATTCTTAATTTGGAACCGAAAAATGCATAAAGTGGCTCACACAGGTAAATGGTAAATATCAATTTCAGAACGAAAAACGGAAAGCGCTGCTGGAAATCGAAAGTCAAAAGCTGAAAACATACGATGAAGAATATCAAAGCGAAATGAAACAATGGAAGTCGCAATTGAAGCCGCGAAAACAAGTAAGATTTCTTTACTTGTGGTGAATGTAATCATTTATTGTGCTGCAAAGGGTGAAAGCAGTACCTGAAGAGACCTTGTGACACCAGAATGTTGAAGATACATTAGGTCAGCTGCTGTAACCATGTCTACAACAACTGACTGAGGATACCATAGCTCGTAATCATGCTCTCAACATTTACTCAGGATCCCTCATGACAGCTGCTGTAACCGTACCCACAACATCTAGCTGTGGGTCCCTTAGGTCAGCTAGTGTAACCGCTTATTAGTACGGCTATTTTTATCATCATCATCATCGGTTATCGTCCGTTTTCCAGACGATGCTGGGTTGGACGTTTGTTCCTATTTATGATCGATCTTCATGCGGCGCGGTCGGTGGCTTTTCTTCGGTCGATGTTAAGATGTTGGCAGTCGCTATTGACCGTGTCCATCCATGATTTTTTGGCCTTCCTGGAGACTTTCGGCCATCAGCAGTAATGTTGGTTGTCCTCTTCACCCAGTTCGAGTCATTCATACGTTGTACGTGGCCATACCATTGCAACCGCCGTCACAAAACTTCTGTCACACACTCCATCCCCATCGCTCGTCGCAACTCGACGCTTGGGACGCGTTGGCGTAGGCTGACACCGCTCATCCAGCGGATCATGCGCATTTCCGCCCTTTCTAATTTTGAGATGTCATAGGCCCGAAGCGTCCATGTTTCACTGCTGTATAGCATGCATGAGCGAATGCATGCTGTATATACGCGCCCTTTCATTTTTAAAGGGACGGCCTTCGACGTAATAAACGACATCATTTCTCTAATCTTGTGCCATACTGGCTGTATTCGTGTCGTGAGGGCTAGGTGGGCACCGCCATCGGCGTTTATCACATCGCCTAGGTACAAAAATTGTTTACCGCGTCGTATTCAGTATTGTCAGTTACAACTGACTGTAGAGGTGTTGTGTCTGCTGGTGCTAGAATACCACGACATCTTTTGCAAACGAACAGAGGTTGTACTATTTCCATGCTGCCGCCCACACCGCTACATCGCTTGTGAACCCATTTCACACACTCGGTGCACCTCAGTGAGTTACTACCAACCCCTTGATGGCACACACCACAAGGCCATTGTCCCGATCGCTGAACTACGCTGGTGCCGCTTCCGCTGACCATCACCTTTGATTTTGAAGCGTCCACCTTTAACCGCTTCGATGCAAGGATGTTCTTCCACGACGATATTTTATTCACCAGTTCGCCTTTGGTTGGCGCGATTAGCACTAGATCGTCGGGGTATAGCACCTTTTATGTCTCTTCAAAATACTAATGGAGGCGGACCAATACATATTGCATTTTGTTGACTGCGTTTCGAAATAAATTGGATCGAATGTCATGGTGAGTTATATATATGCTCTTGAATATCCTGACAACGAAAATGTTCAAATTAGTTGGAATCACTCTCACATGTACTTAGTAGTGCAATGAGAACATTGTTGCTGTTATAAATTTTGAAATTCTGAGTTATTTGTTGCGGACAGCGCCCGAATGTGAAAATCGGGGTCGAACAGGCGACTGTTACGTAAATATTGTTAGTTAATTTATCTTAAGTTACTTTCCACCAACCCAAATTGGTACAGATTGACCATACACAGATTCTACTTCATTGGTGTAAATTTTGTAACGTTATAAGTACAAGGTTTTGGTCGTCGAACGGAATCTGAATTACGTAAAGTTACAGTCACGGCCAGAAATAGGTGCAAAATAATCGATCGAAATTTCGATCGATTTCGATTAAACGAAATTTCGATCGATTTCGATTTCGATCGATTTGATTAAACGAAATTTCGATCGATTTCGATCGTTTTCGATTTTCGCGCAATTAGATAAATTTAAAATTTTAAAATTTACATTTTTTTCGATTAAAAGAAATTTCGATCGATTGCGATTAAACGAATTTTCGATCGATTGCGATTTCGATTTCGATCGTTTTCGATTGCAGTTATTTCTGGCCGCGACTGTATGTCATGTGACTAGTTCAGTTTGGTGCTTTGGTATGCTTGTTGTTTTGTGAAAATCAAGAACTGAATCATTTTCCGCCATCGGTATTCACAGTTTAGCCAACGCGAACGTTATTCGTTTTCATCAAACTACAGTTAAATCAGGATTAATTGCTGTAAATCCAGCGAAGATTAGTTCAGCTTTTATCGTTTTCCTTAACAAAAACGGATTAGTTTGACCAAGTCCGAGCGTCTTAATATAGAGATACCAGTGCAAATACTGGTCTGTAACCGATGCGGACTTCTCGTGGATGAAATGCCGGAGTAGGCCCGCGGGCCACCGTCTTACTATTGATGCAAGCCCATTTAAAATGTGCTCCGGTGGTTTTAGAGTATTCTTTAGGCTAAAAATCAAATAAAAAAAGTTGGTCAAAATACATCAATCCGTTCCCGAAATATTGCAATTTTGTGTTTTTAGTCTTTGGAGGCACTACCCCTGTGTACTGGGGTTGCATCCCCATTAGAAAATGTGCTCCGGTGACTCTCATCGTGTTCCTCATTGTAAAAGAGGCAAAACAAAAAAGCTGGTTAAAGTTGTGCGACTCGGCGAAAAGATACGCCTGAAAATCCTCTGAAATCAGTTTTGGTCAAAAATATCCGACGGATTCAATTTGTACAGACAAACAAACAGATATAAAGCTATTAGTATTGTTTCCTATTAAAAATGTTAGTTTGCGTTTCATGTAACGAATTTGGTGTAAACGAAGATGGCAATATGTCTCGATTTTGATTCTGCACAATCGAATAGGTGTGTTCGCGGGCTGCATTTGAAGTATGCGATAACATCGCGGTTACATACATAACATGCTTTGGATTGTGGACTCATAATCTGGCACAAACGTTGCATGTAAAAATTTCCGCTGTTTTATTTTTCATTTTTTCAGACGCTTGAAGAAAAATTTGCAAACGAACTTCGCGAACAAGAAGAGTTCTATAAAACGTCATCGACAGGGTCTTCGTCACTTGCCGCGAGCAGCAACCATCTGTCCACGCCGTCAGCTAGTCGGAGTTCAAACAATTTAGCGGTTGGCTCGAATGCTTTGGCTCGAGGTTCGTCCGTGCCAAACAGTCATCATTCGAAGGCGATTGAGGCTCACAATTACAGCTCTGGCGGAAAGGGATCGAAGCATCATAATATGTCGGCCGCTGCGAATATGATCCTGAGAGAGCAGAAGAGTACAGGCTTGTGAGCAAAAAGAGGACCGTTGGTGCGGGACTGTTCCACAGCCTAAATTACATCCGGTTTCATAGGCTTTAAATATGATCGTTTCGAGAAGAAATTGGCTCAGTAAACAGAACCAGTACGGGTGGAAAGCTATACACTGTCACAGAATGATGTCTTGAGGCAAACTGCAGCCCCGCCTCCACAACAAACATTAGTGCGCTGACCGTTTGGAGGACAGTGAATAGTAGTTGATATGCGGAAATATTACTCTGATGAGCAATGTTTCGACAAATAATGATCAAAAATCGACAATACTGTGGCAAGTTTCTCAACATATTCCAGCGTTGGACACGTTGAAACATCCGAAGGGTTTATTTCCAAAAATGGGCATTTGCGTCAATGCGGTGAGAAGATTTGGCCACAAGTTGGCGAGGCTTGTAGCCACGGCCAATATTGACTGTGGGCACACAACAGGCACGCCTGCGCAAATGCGTTTAAATTCGTGAGCTAACTATATTCTAAGTTTGAGCAGCTGCAGTACTTGCCAGAAATGAGTGCTGTTCGTTGGAAAGAGGGGTGTCATTATTTGTGGCGAGTGATGCAGTTGTATTCAAAAAATATGGCTGAGTTTAACCGGTCCAAGTTGTGCTCGAAGCAGTTCGTTGTGGCGGGTTTTAGAGTAAAAATCGTTTTAAAATAGAGCTAATGTTAGCATTGTTTAGTTTTGGAAGGCCCCGAGAAAGCTCTTTGCTCTAAACATGTTCAAGTTTATGTAGACTAGGAATTATCTAGGACCTTGGTGCTTGCAAATTCTAGTTCCACGTTGTTGAATTGGTTGTTTGATTCTTTTCAAACTCACATTTTCCGATGTAATGGCTTACACATTAAACATCCGTCTGGCCGTAGTCGGATCTAAACTGTATAGACGAAGTGTTATTTTCCTCATTTTTGGTATTTGTGCTGAGGCGTGAGTTTTGTTAATTTTGAGAACCTTTCCAACGCTTCTCATCTGTATAGCAAGGATTCCGTTTCATTAAACGTATGTGTGGGACAACTAATTTTGGAAGTTTCCAGCGCATTCTTTGCAGAGCACAAATGTTTGCTCCATTGGGCGTGCCAGCATTTAGCCCCCAGATTCCCAACTCACTTTATCAATGGAAGCTCCACGTGGTTTCTTTCTCCGAAATATTGTTTGCTTTTGTCTCTTTCTATTTTAGTTTCATCGTTTGCACGAATTTTTATTGGATTGCCTATATATTTAATTTGAAGTCCAATTTTGTGTAGTTATTGTTTATAAATCTGTAGTTACAGGCCAAAGCTTGTAGTAGAACAGAAATATTTGTTTTGGTTGTGCAGACGTTAGTATTAAGGGTCGCGGTTCGATATACAACAGCAAGCTTCCCTTACTGTAGCCTTGGAAATTTTAGCAAGGAAGATATTGTTTGAAAATTCTATATTTGCGCCTGAAATTTTTACATGACGAAAAACAATGCGTCAAGTGACAGATCATACAACTAGACTGTGCTCTATGGAACGTCGGGAACGGCCTGCTTTGCTGTCTTTGTGGGTCTTTGATGCCCCCTAGGCTATTTGACTATGCCCTTATAACATCATGGCAGGCAGTCCATATCCCCAAAGCGCCTTGAATGTATTTAGCCAAGTCTTATATAGTCGCTATCTGTAGTTAGAAATCTATAGCCTAGTTTTAATTCAGCCGGTTCCTGACTTTCAAGGCCACTGAATATATTCGTTGTTATACTCGGAAATTGCGCTTTTTGGTTGTTTCTGCTTTTTCAACACAGTCGTGTTTTGACAGCGGAAATTATTGTAATAATTAGCGCTGAAATTCGGAACAGCGACTTTTACAACAAACCCCGTTTTTGTGGCACTCTGAAAGACATCCGCTCGCTTTTATTATATTGCCAACTACCGTTGCGCATTCAGTGCACCAAATTCGACAAATGTGAAATTTTTGTACCGAATCCACAGCTTTATAGAAAAGAAGCATAACCCATACGAATTTCTGCTCGTTTCTGTATTGTTGTGGCTGGCCACTAGCATATGGCAATTTATTACATAGCTGGGGATGAAGATTCTGCTCCCGATGTCGCTTTTTTCAATTATTAAGGTCTCATAGTTGGGAATTGACTGACCTTGGCGCTTAGTACTATTATAATATATCATAATAATACATTCAAACATTTGATATTGAACTATATATTGCAATATCATACTTATAATGTGTATTATAGCCAGAATTGGAAGCGGGGCACGGGTGAGACAGTTTCGAACACTACACGGGTTATGACTGGGACAAGCCAGAATTGGAAGCGGGGCACGGGTGAGACAGGCTCGAACACTACACGGGTTATGACTGGGACAAGCCAGAATTGGAAGCGGGGCACGGGTGAGACAGGCTCGAACACTACGCGGGTTATGAGTGGGACAAGCCAGAATTGGAAGCGGGGCACGGGTGAGACAGGCTCGAACACTACACGGGTTATGACTGGGACAAGCCAGAATTGGAAGCGGGGCACGGTGGAGACAGTCTCGAACACTACGCGGGTTATGAGTGGGACAAGCCAGAATTGGAAGCGGGGCACGGTTGAGACAGGCTCGAACACTACACGGGTTATGACTGGGACAAGCCAGAATTGGAAGCGGGGCACGGTGGAGACAGTCTCGAACACTACGCGGGTTATGAGTGGGACAAGCCAGAATTGGAAGCGGGGCACGGTTGAGACAGGCTCGAACACTACGCGGGTTATGAGTGGGACAAGCCAGAATTGGAAGCGGGGCACGGGTGAGACAGGCTCGAACACTACGCGGGTTATGAGTGGGACAAGCCAGAATTGGAAGCGGGGCACGGTGGAGACAGTCTCGAACACTACGCGGGTTATGAGTGGGACAAGCCAGAATTGGAAGCGGGGCACGGTTGAGACAGGCTCGAACACTACGCGGGTTATGAGTGGGACAAGCCAGAATTGGAAGCGGGGCACGGTTGAGACAGGCTCGAACACTACACGGGTTATGACTGGGACAAGCCAGAATTGGAAGCGGGGCACGGTGGAGACAGTCTCGAACACTACGCGGGTTATGAGTGGGACAAGCCAGAATTGGAAGCAGGGCACGGTTGAGACAGGCTCGAACACTACACGGGTTATGACTGGGACAAGCCAGAATTGGAAGCGGGGCACGGTGGAGACAGTCTCGAACACTACGCGGGTTATGAGTGGGACAAGCCAGAATTGGAAGCGGGGCACGGGTGAGACAGGCTCGAACACTACACGGGTTATGACTGGGACAAGCCAGAATTGGAAGCGGGGCACGGTGGAGACAGTCTCGAACACTACGCGGGTTATGAGTGGGACAAGCCAGAATTGGAAGCGGGGCACGGTTGAGACAGGCTCGAACACTACGCGGGTTATGAGTGGGACAAGCCAGAATTGGAAGCGGGGCACGGTTGAGACAGGCTCGAACACTACACGGGTTATGACTGGGACAAGCCAGAATTGGAAGCGGGGCACGGTTGAGACAGGCTCGAACACTACGCGGGTTATGAGTGGGACAAGCCAGAATTCATTAATGGCGACACAAAAATAAAGAAGATCAATAGGAAGCCTAAAACTGAACTAGAAATCAGACCATGGCCAGCGAAATCGTTCAGCTGATAGCAGTTGTGCACAGTTTGGAAGAGCCTTTGAAAACTCAGGAAGCGATTAAAAATCTCGTTGGAATAATGTGAGGAGTCGAGTGAATTTATAATAACTTTAATAAGCAGCTATTAATGATGATTCTCAACTCTGTCTAGTGCTTCTGTACTTGAGCGCTGGACAGGCCACAGAGTGGAGCGGGGCAGAACTACCTGCTGCTCAACCGTGATTTATAGCAAATTAAACCCTTTATACGCACGTTAACGGGGCTCTTTCCTTGATTGCAAAAAGTAATATTTGCTTCAGGGCCGTGTATTCCTCCACCACTCATGTTCACCGTAGAGGATGATAATTTTTTGCAAATCAGATTTCATTATGATCAAAAGACGTATTTCTATGTGCGTATGTGTAAACGTGGTTTTCCAAAAACATTGTATTTCCGCAGTACCAATGATTCGCGAGTTGTTTCGGTATTGTGAAAACCCGTGCCTCCGCTGTTTTGGAAGAAATTCCGGTTACTTTTGGGTTCTGTGTTGCCATTCTCGAATATTTCATGGTATCTATATCGCATTTCAGTTTGTGTTATAATTTATCTCTGTATTATTCGAATAAAAAAAGCAATTTCAGTCTGAATTGATATGGGTTGATTTGGCTCAACACAACTGCGACAGCAAGGGCCTAAGTAAGCCTGAGGATCAGAAATGAAATGCCTGCCGTTCGCGCTATAGTAAGACTTAGCTTAGTTACTTATATAGACGTGCAGTAAGCCTAAGTTTGGGGACTGGCGCCCTTGAACCCACCGCTATAAGGTGTTCTTTTTCTAACGTTATAACGTACCGCCCCTGAGGGTTACTTGGACCAAAGCACGTGTCAGACCAGCTGCATCGTCGGCTTCCTAGTTGTGCATATGTGGCCCTGGCTTTCTCGACAGTGATCCAATGCCTTGTTGGGCCAGCCTACCTTACACAGGGGAACCACCCAATCCTTTACGTTTTATTTCCGAAGTATGCACAGAATCTAGCCCCTTACCGAATACCTTGCTCGGCTCGCACAGATGAATCCGCGTTATACAGTATCTAGAACTAATGTCACCATGTGGCATCGAGAACCTGCATTTGCAAGAGTGCATCCTGGATATATATGTAACGTGTCTCGGCTGAGCGTTTCTGACAGTGAGTGCATCTCAGTGTCACCCGCGAAACAAACGACAGTACACGCCGTTCGCACCCAAACGTCTAAGCGTTGTCGTCCTTCAGTGAGGGCTAGACGTAAACGAAAACTGCAAGCGTCCGTTCGCAGTAGTTTGATACAACAGCAGCAAACGTAATCGCGTTCGTCCTTAGCAGCAAACGATGGATCGTTCGCAGCAGCAATACTCCGAATTGAGAAACAAACGACTACAGTCGTTCGCACGCAGTTTAGCTTTGACCTATGCCGAGCTTGGGTCAACTGTAAAACGGAAGCGAACGTTTATGCCAACGTTCGCACTATCTTAAGGCGCAAACGATTGACTCGTTCGCTCTTGCTTAGCGCAAACGATATAATACCGTTCGCACTAAACAGCTTTGCGACAACTGGAGTTGGCCGACACAAACGCTCAAGCTAAGGGAACGTTCGCACCGCGAAAGGGTCGTCGTACATTTAAGCTATATTTGCAAAGGCTTTATACTAAAGAGTGACAGTCTCGGTACACACTGAAAATTTCCTACCACAGAGCCTTAGGACTCGTACAACATGAGCCGTCCTCTGAGGCTTGCCTCACCAGATGGC
Source organism: Trileptium ribeirensis (assembly GCA_030248225.1). Taxonomy (NCBI): domain Eukaryota; kingdom Metazoa; phylum Nematoda; class Enoplea; order Enoplida; family Thoracostomopsidae; genus Trileptium; species Trileptium ribeirensis. The sequence continues at coordinate 87,886 of JASANE010001227.1, forward strand.
ACAAGATCATCCATGGAAGCAGCCGGGTACAGACTGAGCGTCACCCAATCAGCAGAAACCAAGAACATATCTGTAGAAAACAAGCGTATAAATATATGTACATATCAGTATATAAGAAATATATGTATTAACACAACCGTTCCTGCCTGTTATGTGTTTCTTCACCATTGTTGGAAACAAAACATGGTAGAAACGGAGTGTTAACTTAGAATTGAGCCGGAAAAATGTAACAGATCTGCCAAATATTTAGATAAGACCCCTCAAGGCAAAATCGAGTGGCCAATGTAACCTTTAGGGGCGGAAGTGAAATGCATGCCATGCCGTTCTCGATACACTAAGCCCAAGCCTTTAGTCTTAGCTTAAGCTAAGGTCCCTATATGAGCCATGTCCTAAGCCTGAGTCGGGGGGGTGGTTGCCCCCCCGTACCCCCCGCTCTAAGCTGTTCTTTTTTCCAGCGTTATAACGTCCGGCCCCTAAAGGTGACATGGGCCAATCGGGTTATATTATTTGGCGTGTGGTTGTCCTGTCCACCTGGATACCTATATGTCATGCGTTGTTCTATGCAGTTGCATGTATTTTTGTTTTAACCTGTATTGTGTGCCTAGGTTAGTGTGTATATTATGTTTTGATGAGAAAGTAGGGGATCAAGGTTAGAGAAAATGCAGTTGGAAGTAGGGGATCACACATGTCACAGTGGTTAGGAAATTATAGATGGAGCAATGGTAAACAACAAAATTGTCAACCCGACTCGACTGAAAGTAACTGTTGAACGGCCCTTTCGAAACACAATTGTGGAGCCTTTCCAACGGCTGAGTGCTTCCTAGGTAGCCAAACGTTATTAATTAATAGAAACAGTCGTTACGCCAAGTTTCACCGTCTAAGTTGTTCTATTGATAAACGTAAATTACATAATAGTGGCGCTTAATTAATTTGAATGTATAAAAAATGCTTTCCTGACCCAAAAATCGTTGTTCCTCTGAGCGAGCTACACAGGATCGACGCAATCTGTTGTCATTACGATCATTTATTATATTGAGTGAAGCATCGCATACTTTGCTCGATACTCCATGCCATCGGGTGAAGGAAGAACATTATCACATTTCATTGTATTCTCTGGTTCGTCTAAGGGTAGCAACAAATGTTCCAATTCTGGAAACTTACAAAAATCCTGTTAACTAGTATTGCAACCTCTTCTTACTAGAATCAAGATGAAAGTTTGTTTCATCTATCAAAGATTCCCACGCGGGTCGCCATTTTTCCAGTCGTTATCTAAGGCTTGCTCCTGTTTTTGTGTGTGCTACCTGTCGCATATAATGACTAATAGTAGTTTATCCTCCTTTTTTGAATACTTTTAATATTTTTGCCCTGATCACGATTATCGCCATGCGACCCCTCGTTGTACTCGCCTGCCCTGGGCAAACACAGACACCGTCTGACCCTTCGATGGTCGAATGTAATTGGCCAAACACCTCAAAAAGTAGACCATGACTGCTAGTGGGCATAAAATACCAAAATTTTTATTTCAGCTTTAGAGTAGGCATATCACGAATCATCGTACATCTACAAATATACACAGTGGGTGTCCGTCCGCCTCCCCGTTAACTCAGGACAACAAATAATAGCGCCCCACCGTCACCTAAAGCATCTATGTTGTCGTTAACTAGGCAACTTCATATTCCTCCCCCGTAAGACAGGAGTCTTGCCCATCATTCGAATCGCCTTGTATGATGGGATCGACGAGCCTTAGGGGTCATCGATGTGCCCAGCCGTTAACTCAAGAGAGCTCCCTACTGTAATATATATGTAAGTTGGCATAGGGCTGAATCCCCAATTACGCCGTAGTGTTTGGTGCCGTTCGCACCCTTTTAAGTCTTCAGTTCAAATACTTTGTCAGCCAACCCCGATCTCTCCGGGAAGCCCACGCCCCAATCTCTTCTCGTGCCCGTCGTCTTACCTTTCTTTCTCTCTGTAAATCCACCTTTTCGGTCGTTGTCTTTTGGTGTCCGCTGACATTCTTTGTCTTTCCGCCGCACTCTTCCTGTTGTGTTTTTGCTCGTCTTTATCTCTTTTCTTCCCTCTTTCTGTCATCTCTTTTAATTACTTATTTTACTATACAACAGTAATACGTAATATATACGATAGATTAAATGATTAGACAGTTTGTTTCAGGCATCGACCTTGTTTTGACACGAGAGTCTCAACCAACCGGCAACTTAACCTATTGTTCCCTTAAAAATTTCAGGGGCAACCGGCTCATGTCAGTTTTGTGTCGGGGCCCATGTCGGAAATCGGGTCGGCCAACATCCTTATGCTAATATTTTGCCTTTTAGCCTGCCAAACCGTTTACATACTATCGGCCACTGATGTCATATTGCAAATCAGAGAAAGCAGCATTGGACATGGACATGTACGAAAGAAATTGAACGCACATCGCCACACGGTATCAAAATTTCAAGCCAAAATGATATTTTGTGTCTATTTTCTGATAAGTAAGTCAAACTGTAATAAAAATGCTGATCCGACTCCAGCACCCCCTTTGCACCGCTTAGCGCCCGAAATCCAGAATTTTTGCCAGAAGCCGTTGGTCGAGTCCTTAGCCCCAGGCTTACAGAGTGTGGAAAGTTGGCAGGATGAGAGAAGCCGTTGGCGCAGTGCTTAATTCATCATTTACGATAAGATGTTTGCGCCAGGGCCAAATTATGTCACGCCTCCAACTCAACTAGTTCGGGTGAACTATGGCTTAGCTGAACTACTATGGTACATTTTTACAGCTTAGCTAGTCTTAATGTGACAACCAGGGAGCTCAGCTAAGCTCTGCGTGACAAACGGAGCTTCCGGCTGAACTGTCGATTGAGAAATTTTATTTAGTATTGTCCTTAGTGTAATGGCGTTTTGTTTTATAGTATTTTGACACTAATTCTAGCTTATATATTTGCTTTTATATAGAATTAACGTTTTAAGCTGTATGCCGCTTTTGGGGCATTATTTGGATACGTATAGTAAAACGTAATGTTCGCAGAATAAATAGTCTCTGGCTTAAGTTATAGGGCTCAGCTGAACGCCTCGTGGCAAAAGCACAGTCCGGCTTGACACTCGGTGACAAATACGTAGCCTAGCTAGGCTATTCAAAATTTTAATAGTCGAGCTAGACTGTATGCGTGACATAGTAGCTAGCTCATTTGAACGCGTGACATAATTAGGACCATGCGCAGACATCTTATTGTAAATAATGCATAATCCTGGAGCATCACGGATAGAGTTCCAGACCCGGCTAGAGTCAAAATTTTTGAAATCGACACACCTCCAACAATGCATTAAACCGTTCCATATTATGCAGCATTTACGATAAAATACGTGCACATGGTCCTAATTTATGTCATGCGTCCAAACGAACCAGCTAAGATGTCACGCATACAGTCCAAATCGACTGTCATAAATTTGAATAGCCTAGCTAGGCTATGCTTTGTCAGCGACAGTCGAGCCGGACTATGGGTTCGTCACGCAGAATTAAGCTGGACGGTGTTGTTTTTAAGCCAGATGCTTTTCAGTCCGCCAAGATAGCACTAATTAAATAGGGTAAATATATACTTAAAGATTTGGTTCCGCGGTTAAACAACTGTATAATAAATTTCAAAAGTATGTTCAAATAATATAATAAAACAAAAAGAAACAGAAATATAAATTACAGAAAACATTTACACGAAATACAAATTATTGACAGTTCAGTCGGATGCCCAATTTGTCAGATACAGCTTTGATAGTCTCCCCGTTGGTTACAATAAGCTCTCAGTACCATAACAGTCTAGCTGGGCTATTGTTCACTCAAACTAGTTCAGATTGACGCGTGACATAATTGAGACCGCGAGCACACATCTTATCGCAAATGATGCATTACACGGTTTCACCATTATCGCTATAAGAAAATTGAAAGGTCTTAGTCCTTGTCTACTGAGTCTAAACGATGTCCACTGAGTCTAAACGACCCACCAACTATTAGTCAGATACGAAACATCCGAAAAATTGAAAAGGTGTTAATCTTTTCATGCCCACAACAGAGTCCAAACGACCCATAAACTATTAATGCGATATGAAACATCTGAGGACCCTTGGGACCCGAAAAAATTAATTTTTGTTTGAAATGATCATGGGAGGTCATGAGAATCACAAAAATTTCCAGAATCTGACCATTTTTGGGCAATCCCGAGCTGGGGAGATAATGGAAAAGAACCCTTTGCACGCAGGACCGAGCAACAACTCCCAGATAGCTCAGTGCTTGGCGTACACAACTATTCATCTGTACGTCCCGGGTTCCATCACTGGACCCAGCTTGAGAATGTCCAACATTGCACGATATACGCTTTCGGGATGAAACAGCTAAGGTGCCAACGAAGGTTGAGGTAGTTTTCGTACGGAACTTTAAAATCAAACAACTCGTACTCGGTCCGTGGCACCTGCTGGAGTTTGGCAAACATTGCCCGATAAAGAAATTAGCTCTGGTATGACAGGGCTAACAAACAAGCTCCTTCAATTTAAAACTAGATATTTATTAATAGAACGATAACTGGAAATGTGACAACAAAATGATATTAGCACTAAAGACGATGATATAACAAAAACATTATCCAACGGCGAGACTTGGCCAGGATAGAGTGGAAAACACAGCTCGTCATTTTCGGCGATAGTCAAACTCTTCAGTCGATGCCAAGCAAAATCGGATTTAGGCCCCTTACAGCGGACACTTAGACTCTTGCTAGTAGACTGCAGTGTCACAAATGTTTGCAGTTGCCAAACAATAGCTATTGAAGACAACGATGAAGTATATTGCAATCACGGTCCTGTTATTAATCCAATTCAGTGTTGGCTTCAAAGACTGCGTTATGTTTAGTTTCACTAATGTTTCAATAATTTCGACGCAAAAGCTCATCACAGCAAAAACCTATTATCAATGACTCACACGTCGAAAGTCGCTAGCTCAGACCAATTATAACGGAGCATCTCTCGTAACCGTAGCACTACTAACTGACCTTTTTACTATTATAACATCGTAACTCTGCAGAAATGAACGTGGTCGCCGTAAAACAGCTAATCCGCGCCGTGGGAAAGGACAAATAGTTATAAACCATCCGAGAACCCAACTGATTAGTTCCAACAGTCCACTCTGCAACTGACAGTATGGTCCACAACACCTGCTAAACAAGCATTGCTGACATAGAATACAATAGGAATGAACATTTGAGCAAATTAGTTGGTATCCAGTAAACAGCGATGCAAGTGGCTTACTTACTGCGATGAAGGAAAAGGGGAATATGCGGATCATCTCGTGGCGACGGTATCAAAGTAAACCGTTTTCCGACTAAGGCAAAGTTATTTAAAAAACACACAATTTTCTTCCGGCCATTAATCGAGCGCCAATTAGCTGTCCAAATTTGTGACAGAATCGACTGCTGCAAAATGTTTAACATCTCAATCTAAATCTTCATTGTCAATATTGTTGAAAACACCAAATTGCATCACTGTCGTAAGACAACCAATATAATATAACGAAACAAAGAGAATCGCGGAATTGAATAACAAGAAATATCAAGTCGATACCATTTGGATTAATGAAAGCCAATTCACGCTAACCTATCACCGGAGTTGCGAACGTGGAGCGAAAACAATGCCGACGGCGATATATTTGACCCGCACTAAGCCCAGTTGAAAAATACTAAACCCTATCCAAATCGCTGCTCCCAGTTGTTTCTGGTGGGTTACATTTTGACCCCTCCTCCCCGCATCCGTTTCGACTTAAACCTCGTCCAATTTGTTGCACAGACGGACCCATAATATATGCACCAAAAAATTTGATCAAAATGGTGTCGCGGTCCAATGTTTCAGCACAATTTCGAATATTTCCAAGAGATAAACAAGCTCACGATATCTGTCACAGACTTTAGCTTACATAAGCTCCATTCTCCGTGCCTCTCATTCAGATACATCTTCTAGAAAGTAGCACCTGGCCGCTTTAAGGGAAACTACAGAAACTGGATATTTGAGAAAGATATTGGGAAAATTGATATGCATGATTATGTGGACATTGATATCTATATTTGGCGAAGGAAATCAGCCGATTGCCAGGGCATTTGATTCGATTTTGTTTTATTTGTAAAGGGATTGTGCCACGGCCTCACTGACAAAATTTCAGGATTATCAAATAGATCCGCTCGATAGATACAAGATCTTGCTTGACATTGCATCTATAAAACAATGCCTGCTTAAGTTGACTACGCCGCGGTATGTTCAAAAGTTGAAACTATCCAACCTGAAATCTAAAGCAGGCCATGGTTGCTCAGATATTTCAAAAACTTTGATTTGATGGTTCCGCAGTATAGTCGATTCTCTGTATCTCATTGCTGGGAACCTTTTAATCCCAAAAATTTTCAAGTACCACCCAATGTCGTTGTAAATAATCTAGCGGTTCCAGTAGGAAAGCAACCATATTTATTGTTAGATTATCTCAGCTTCTGTCAACGAAACAACACCGTTTTTTTCAAAACCGGAGAAATCTTTTACAATCCGTACTCAATTAAATATTTTGTACCAGGAGTCGAAGAGGAACAGCGTAAAATGGGCTGACTGGTCACTGCGGTGCGGATGCATTCAGCCATTGCGACCCAGTTTACATTGGGAAACATTTTCGTTGTACTGGCGCACGGCGAAATTCCTAGAAACACATGTATTCTTTTAACAAATCAAACAATCGCATGTTTTGATGACTTTGAAACTCCAGCTAATACCATCAGTGCCATCATTTCTATTTTATGAGTCCTAGACTGATACCAGTTTCAGGTTTCGTTTCAAATTCCGGTTCTGGAAAATATCCATTACTCAGTGATATAATAAATTTATTTACGCAAAGAAATATATCCCCTTCTCAATCCTGACATGGAATCCTAATATTGCATGAACTATTTCACTGGAAGCTACCCAATTCATAATTCCCGTGAAATATTCCGCAAAACTAAGTAGAATATTTAGAGACATCGCTGTTATTCTAAAGCAAAAATATATTTCATAATTTATAAGTGTGTTGTATATAGAAATCAACGACAACAGTGGAATATAATCAAACCACTCGAAATAAAATAATTTGAAATGAAAACAAAATCACGATAAAGGCGCATCGAAAAAGGCGCTTCAAAACTTATCTATTTAAAAACTTTCAAGGCTGCTGATAATGACCCAAATTGCACTCAAGAGGCACCAAATAATCGTAGCCAAGAGAATCAGAAGAGTCCGTCAATAAGACCAGTATCAGGATCCAGAGTAATGTCAAAGAAACACGGCCGGGTGGACAGACCAGGCATTGTTGACATTTCCCCCACCAGTGGATATATAAATCCCGCGCCAACCGAAGCCCTCACATCTCGGATAGGCAACGTGAACCCGCTCGGAGCACCTTTCATCGAAGGGTCTGCGCTAAAGGACAAATGCGTTTTGGCCATGCAAATTGGCAGCCCAGAAAATCCTTGCCGGGTGTATGTTTCAATTTTCGAGCGAGCCAGCTCAGAAAATTCCACACCACCCGCTCCGTAAATCTGACGAGCAATGGTTGTAATCTTGTCTTCGATAGAAAGATCCAGCGAATAAAGGTATTTGAACGACGACGTCTCTAAGCATGCACGTTTCACGGCTGCAGCCAGATCCGTAGCACCCGAGGGACCTTCGGAAAAGTGACTTGCAACCACAGCGTCGAAGGCACCGACTTCCCGTGACAACCGTGCGACTAATTCCAACTCAGCGTTTGTATCTGAAGCGAACCGATTAATCGCTACCACCACAGGGAGACCAAATTGCCGCCCATTTTCGATTTGCTTACGAAGATTAGAAAAGCCCTTTTCGAGCAACTCCAAATTTTCTTCGGTATACGCCGTTGCCAACGGTGCTCCAGCTGTCACGGGCGGACCTCCACCGTGCATCTTGAGCGCTCTCACCGTAGCTACAAGTACAATTGCACTCGGTAGACGACCTGACGCGCGGCATTTGATATTGAAAAACTTTTCCATGCCAATGTCGGCCCCGAACCCGGCCTCGGTTACCACGTACCCGTCAGGCCCAACCAGCTTCAGTGCTATTGTGTCAGCTAATACAGATGAATTTCCATGTGCAATATTCGCAAACGGGCCAGCATGAACGAATACCGGAGATCCAGTCAGTGTCTGCATAAGATTTGGCCGTAATGTATCCTTCATAAGGACAGCCACGGCACCCGTCACACCGAGATCATCCACGGTCACTGGCTGGCCATCTGTCGACGAGGCGAGCACGATTCGACCAAATCGCTCGATCATGTCGTGCATGGAAGTTGCCAATGCTAAAATCGCCATCAGCTCGGACCCCACCGAAATATCGTAAGCAGTCGTTCGCGTTTTGCCTTTCTCGGCTGGTCCTTGTCCGATCGTAATGGAGCGTAAAAAGCGGTCGTTGATATCGACAACCCGGTTCCATGTTATCGTTGTCGGGTCCACGTCGAGTCGTGCAAATCGTCGCCGCTCGTCCGCGCTTAAGGCGTTCGGGTCAGTCTCGTTGATTCCAAGCTTTGCAAGACGACGAAGTTGAATTGCTGCGAACTCGCGTGGTTTATCCTTGGATCCCGGTGGCACCAAGCGATCGTACAGCGGACCATCTTTTTGTGTCGCCTCATGAAACATTCGCGCATCTAAGGCGGCAGCGATGAGATTGTTGGCAGCTGTAATGGCATGAATGTCGCCGGTGAGATGAAGATTAAATTCTTCCATAGGGATAACTTGAGCATACCCGCCACCTGCTGCGCCACCTTTAATCCCGAACGTTGGTCCCTGAGACGGCTGTCGTAAGCAAACAAACGTATTACTGGTCATCGCTAATGCTTGTCCTATAACAACGCTATAGCAGCTATAGGAATTAAAGAGTAAACACCATAAAAAGCCAACAAATGTCACCATCATAGCTTCGAAAACTGCATCACTTGGCGCTGGAAGCTAATTGCAGTTGCGTGCATACACTTAGCTGACACAAACATTATTTCCGAAAATGCAGATATGCTGAGTAAACAAAAATGAAAACCTATTTTAAGCAAATATCAGGTTCTTTCAGCCTTGCACTATATTGAAAGGATTAATGTACAAAAACAAGTTTGGCGTTTTCAAGAAAGCACAATAACGTGACAGCCAACTACATCAATTCTGATAGTCCTTAAGGATTGAGCACCTCAAAACGTAGCGCTCTGACCAAAACGCCTACGACAAAATACTCCTATTTCGTTTAATATTTTCGAAATACATTCATGCAGATTTGAGCAAATCATGTCATATTTTCCTAGACTCATTTCAACTCATCCTAACTAATACGTTAGAAATAGTATTACCTCTCGACAGCGAAACGGAGCAAGCGTGGCTCATCTCTAATCGTCATTACGTTTAATCACCTGTAACAGGCTATGTACCACCACATTCATACATCTGAACCTGCTTTATAATGCTTTCAACCCACTGTCGTATTTTGCGCATCACTTAATCATTTTAACTGCCCACAAAACAATGAAATAAGTTACGACAGACCAAATTCTTCTTTCGTCGGGTTCACCAGCAGTCGACCTTAAACCGCTAGAAAAACCCTGAAAAGTTATATGGTAGAGTCATGTTGGATTCTAGGAGACCATAATTTATTATTTATTCTACGTACCTAAAAATATCGAGACAATTCCAAATGCCCAGATAGAGCAATATATCACCAAACATGTTAAGACGTTCCATATTGTAAAATCGGGTTCGTACACTCTAAACCCCTACTAAAACTACTGACTAGTAAATGTAATAAATTACAAAAAGTGAGCGGAGCAACAGGCAAAGTATTTGGTATCTTATTTATATAACGGCCTTGCCCAAATCGGCTTTCAATCTGTTTACCACTATTTTCTACCGCAGCGAAAATATACGCTGGAGCTTCAATCTTTGAACAGAAAAAACAATAAAAATACAACTCGCTGTTTGCAGCAACTACTCCCGCCTCAGCTCATGCTATGACATTTGACAAAAAAATTTAACAATGTAATATCTTTTCTTGTAAATTTCGAATCTTCTGAAAACGCCGTCACGCCGCGACAAAGCCAAAACATTTTTCTGGCTTGCCTCACTCGCGATTTGCCACATTATTGCAACGAAATATTTAATTTATAATATGCATCACGTTTTAGACAATTGATGTCAAATCCACCGTACAAAAAGCTAGCTAGCTAAAAATTAGCTAATTATATAATTAGTAATATCAAATTTCAAACACATTTTCACGATCAACGACATCGAAAACCCCGGAGCGCAAAAACTCATGAATTTTAATTAAATATTTAACTAATATTAGCTTATACAGCCAAGTTTAAGAGCTTCAGAAATGTCATATTCGTCAGAAATGTCATATTCGCATTAGCGACATATAAAACCCACATGTGCAAATTTTTTCATTGTTGAACGCTTTGAAAATTTGCAAAAATAAGCTAATTAATAGTTAATTTGAAATTAGCTTATTAACTACCTAGTTAGCATGTTTTCCAGTTGCTCGAGTACAATAAGTTTACACTAATTATTTATTGAAAGATAAGCAAATTTTGTTTGAAAATGCTAAAAATAAGCTAACACGCTTAACTCGTTAGTTAATATTCACTAAAACAACTTTTGACAAAAAACCATCTGTGCTGCACCTCAAGGACATTAGGCCTGTCAAACAAAAAACATTTTAATTCGGCCAATAGTTATTGAGGAGTTCGACGGACGGTACCGATTTTTCCTTTCTGACGAAAACAGAAACGCTTCGCTTCGCTCAATGATATATTTGGCACGAGAGGAGCGGAGTTTCACCAATAGCTTTGATAGCGGCAAAAATCGTAAATCTACATTATTTATTTGATCACAAATTTAATCTATGTGTTCCCACCAAAGTTTTTCCAAATAAACTGAAAATTTCAAAATTTTTACAAAGCAAGTTTTTTGCTTGTTGGGTGTGAACTATCGAGTTATAGGTTTATTTAACCCGTTAAGCACGTTGGCTGTATTGTTTCAACAGCATATAGGCTGTATTATTGACCCTACGGGACGGTACCGGACCAAAATTTGGTAAAAAATTTTTGGCACCAAAAATAGTTAAATTTTGCCACTTTTACAATATAGATGTTTGTAGGCCAATCAAACGTATTTATAGATTCTAAGGGTTGCTAAATACAATAAAAGCAATCATAATTGCATCAAAAAAGGCAAACCTTAGGGCCAAATCTTGGGTCCTACTGCGTAAAAATCACTTTTAAAATTAAATTTTTCTCAAAATTTGTGATTTATAAATTTCAAAAGTTATTGTTTTTTGGTTAGAAGAAATAAAGGGTTATTCGGGTTTGATATATGACTAAAATGACCGTCACCGAAGAATTGCTGGTGTATAATTAAGAGCTCTTGTGGAAGTAATTTTGGAACAATAAAATCATCAATAAGGGCACAGCTCCGTTACCAGTCGATTTATGAGTTACTAGTAAATATTGGACTTTATATGACAAAAACATCGTATTCAACATACTTGATAAGAAAGATTGTAAGGTAAAAACACACAACAGCACAACTAAATTTGAATAATCGATGTTTCTGGCAACGGGTCGGCGACACATTCGGGCCCACAAGGCTCTAGTGAGTGGTCGCACAAACAGTACAGTTGTAGATCTCGATGAACAGATTCCGGGTAGTGGTCTCTCGATCTGTAATCTGTGTTACGAGATATGTGCTGCGAAATACTGGCACCCCGTATTACCACATTAAGGAAACCTTAAAAATCATTTTTTGCCATTTTGACCTGAGACATGGGTTCAACTAAAGGGCCACGGTACGATCACTTCTGCTACCAAACCAAAGTAATCCATTAACCGGAATGGGTTACAAAGACAAAAGAAACGGTTTTCCTCCACTCCGCGACATTAGCTCTGTTTCAATAAGGCTTTTCACCTAGCGGGCACAGTATAAATGAACAATATTCAAGAAAATCAGAATGGTGAATCGCACTAAGTATAGCATAAACAACTGGAAAAAGAAAAAGTACGCACAAATCAGACAAACTTACCAAGCCCTACAGACGTGGTCGACTTGCCTTCTCCAAGAGGAGTTGGTGTAATTCCGGTCACAACAATATATTTCCCGTCTGGCTGATCGCGCAGCCTATCGAGAACCGCCAACGATACCTTGGCCTTACTCCGTCCATACAGCTCCAACTCTGCCGGTGCGATACCAATTTCAGCTGCCAATATATCGACGTACTTTGGTGTCTGGGAGCGGGAGATTGCAATATCCGATGGCACCGGGGTAAGTGGACGAAGCGGTAGTGAGGTGATGCGCCATCGGAGTGCGGTCGCCGATTCGGCTTCAAGACGACGCCTAGCTTGATCGACGGTGTTCCGCAACAGCATTGCAACAGTCATCGGTCCCACACCACCGGGAACCGGAGTGATTGCGCCAGCCACTGTAGAGGCGGAGTCGAAATCAACATCGCCGACAAGTCGCTGCTTTGTTGTTTCGGTTGCCGGAATCACGTTTATACCACAGTCGATCACTATCGCGCCCGGTTTGATCCAATCGCCTACAGTATGCTATACAAGCGATAAACATTTGGAATTTAATGTTCACATCAGGTTGCCCGCCTAAACTGTAAAAATTCGGTGTGCAGATTTTTTAAGCTCACGTCACGCTAAAAGCTAGATAAGATAAAGTTAGTGACAGAGCAGAAATTGTAGCAGTTATTTTCATCAAACTTGACTTTCTCAAGAAATTTTCCTTAATAACGTATTAAGTTCTTGTTATCGTCAATGTCAGTCGAAGAATGTCGCAGATGAAAATGTCGGTTTCGGATGAAAACAGTGCTTATGATCACGCATAGTTGCTAAGTAAACCCCAGCACAAGTACAATTTATCGATGCTGATTGAAGGTGAGTCAAGCCACGAGAGCAGCAGCCAACATGTTTTACTTTATCATGGATTCTGGAAGGATATTACAGAAATATTCCGGTTCCTAGACGAGGTTGATGCCAAGCTATGCAACGCCAATTCCCGAACGAGAATAGATTATGACATCGTTTTCAGCACGTTCAAAAAACTTTGTCACCTGAGATTCAATACTTAAAAGTCGATATTCTGGTCCTTGGCTTTCTCACAGGACAGTGTGTGGAAGGACACCCCGAGGTATTTCAACCTCTGTCCAGTTCAGCCGCCCAGGTATTCTTTGGTTCCCCATCTTACGCTCGAAAGCAGTGCCATACGCTCTCCCAACTGAGCCAATGGGCCATAAGCAACTATATGTTCTGTGCAAAATATTTCATCACTTATCCTTCTTTTGTATAAGGCTGTTGGTGGTTTAATAAAAATGGTGTTTCAAAAATTTAGCAAATTAAGGCCCAGCGATAAATCTTGGGAACTAATCGGAATAAAAATTTTTGTCGGTCCTAATTTATATTTTGTTGCAGTAATATATCGAGTAGAAGTTTCCGGATTTCGAAACTGAGACAAACTCATAGATTAAAAAGAATGAAACAAAACCGAATCGCAGATATTGACGTCTAGTTAGAACCAGCTTCTTCTTTATTCATCTATTAGTATGCTATGAGCTTATATTAGTGTTCCATGAGATAGCTTTTAATCTTCTTAAGCAAGTTGAGCAAAACAATATTTCGAGCCGACGGCGTCATATAGGCCTAGGTATTAAAACGCATAACGCAATAGGGAAAGCTAAATCATTTCACGGGTTGGGGGTAAAAGTTAAAACTGCATCAAAAGTACCTGTGGAAATAGAGCTGCTTCCCAGACGGAACTAGGTGTCGAAAACTCGGTGTTGCACATAAAACTGGGGAACCATCCCTTCAGCGGATCATAAACACGATAATAGCATAAATAGTTGATTAACAATAAATATAGAATAATAAAGCATGGCCTTTTCGTAGCGGGAGAGTGACTTTCCACTTTCCACGTCCCCATTTTCATCACCCCTATGTCCGCCCTCCACTCGGCCGAAACTCCCATGTTCAACGAAATCGGACCTTTTCATGTCTCAAAATTTATGGTTACCACTATTTCAAATGCTAAAATGTTGTTTTATAGCTTGAAAATACATGCAAAGCAGCAATAATACATGAAAATATGGAAATAAATAGTATTTTGAAGCAAATTTTATTTCCACCTAGAATGAACATGTTACCCTCGCACCCCAAAACTCCCCACTTATTGGAGTGCTCTGGACACGACAGATAAGTTGGCATTAGTAGTTGGTTAAGGCAACAACGCTTTGATAGATAAGATTCTCAACGCACCTTTAATCATCTGTGTTTGGCCAACCGCCGCGATCAATATATCAGCCCGGCGGCACACCTGAGCCAAGTTAGTGGTCCGAGAATGACAAGTAGTAACGGTGCCGTGATGCCAAAGAAACAGTTCGGACGCTGGAGCGCCAACGATTTTGCTCCGTCCAACAACGACAACCTCCTTGCCTTTCGTTTCGGTTCCTGCAAGAAGACCTGTGCATTATGAGATTCGAAACAAAGGAATAACTGTCGAAGATTGCAATCGTTATGATCTATTATTTATCATTCGCGCAACTTAAACGTTAACAACCTTACGGGTAGCGCAAAAAGCGGGTATTGAAAAAATATTAATAATAACTTGTAGAAGAAAAATCAAAATCACTGCGCTAAAAGTAATTATATACCAACTAGTTCACATGACTACCGCACGTGGGCACCACAATTTCAGCCATTAGCTGGCCTCTTCACACTGACTTTTCCAAACTGCTTCCATAGCACCAGGGGGAACCGAACTGGGTGACTGAAAAATGTCAAAATAGCATAAAACGCTGTTTCACAGTAAATATATAATTATATAGTGAAATCCTGTCGACTGATGGAAATTTGATTTCCTTTAGCCTCACAGGGCAAAAATTTAAGGATTTTTAGCCTTACAAAAACACAGGCAGCTGACAGGGGCTGAACTAGAGGGCAGCCAAAGAATACCTGGTGGTACCTGTGAGAGCCCCTCTGTGAGAAAACCATCCACGGAGTGGAAGCCCCCAGGATTGTCGAGATTCTCCCAGGGTTTCGGCAGTTCCCTCAGGTATTTTGAAATGACGTAAATATGATGGTCCCAACAAAAAGGTTACGTATAACAAAATTCAATACCACTGCTTAAGTTTCGACTATTCATCCTAAGTAAGCCGAAGCATTTTGCAGCAGGTAAATCATAAATGTGCAACAAAATGATAAAAATATTTGTAAAAGCATGAAACATACGAAAAAATGCAATTGAAAAACATCTAGGTGACCAGGGGGCACCATTTTTCACCCTGGCAACCTAGAGGAAATCCCCCAAGTTTGGAGCTGAGGGCACCCAGCTCAAGGCACCCAGGTAAACTTTTGCATCTGTGATGGGGCCATATTGTTCTCCAAAACGAGCATAGAAAATATTAATACCCACAACTTTCAACGTTTCAAAATTTTCGTTTACCACAAATCTCGAGATAAAACTTTCATTTTATACACTCGAAAAATAGAAAATTCCAATGGTTGCTGCCAAGAAAATGCAAAATATTCACCAGTCCAATGATATCAAAAACGTCAAAATAATATAGCGCAGTATGGTATTTCGATGCCATATTTATCCCTCGTAATGGTAATCTTAATTAATTATGTATTAGTGATTTAACAATGCGTGGAAAGTAAAGCGCGGAACTCTAAAGATCGTGCCTTATTATATACAGTAGTGAATGGATTTGTTACAAAATTCAAATTTAAGCTATCCAGTTTATTCCAGAGCTAAACGACTCAATTTCCGATAACGGCAAAGAAAATATTCCGAAACGCACGAGACTCGACAAAACGTTGTTATATATTTGTGGGCACGCCGCCTAAAAGCTGGATAAACCATCAAGATTTAGAACTCGGTCAAAACTTACAGACGACCTCAGTTCATCGTGGTTACTTCGAAATATACCAGTCATCCCTTGCACAAAATAGCATTTGCAGATCAGAGTAGCCTCACTGTTGCGAAAATTTAACATGTAGCAACGGGACTGTGGAAATTGTTTTATACATTTTTCGTTTAAGACATAGATTTTCAATCATCGTAGCCAAATGAGAGACAACGTTAAAAATGTGCACAAGAACATTAATACTAGTGTTAAATTATCACTCAGAATTTCGTCAGGATCGGGAAAATCGGTAAATGACTATAGGACGTAGCCTATCAGCTGCATTCACGGGTTAAGAAGTAACGGTTTTGTGTTTCCCAAAGTGCATCAAAAGCACATGAAGGAACCAAACTGCTCCCCAAATCGAACTTGAGAACTTGGTTCCCATTCTGAAACTGGAGAACATCTCCTATAACTGAACAGGAGGAACTCACAGACACGATAATAGCATAAATAGCTGATTAACAGGCAATGTAGAATAACAAAGCACATTACTGGCCTGTCCACAGTGGGGTTGGGTTGGGGACCCCAATTTTCAAATTCTCCATGTTCGTGAAAATTCCCCCTATGTCCGACCTTCCCCCACTCGGCCGAAACCACCATGTTCAACTAAATCCGAAAATTTTTGTCTCAAAATTTATGTTTATGTATGCAAAATGTTTTTAAACATTTATTACCACTATTTACTAGCTTTAAAATACATGCACGGCTGTAAAACTACGTGAAATAATTTAGTATTTTTAAGCAAAATATATTCTCCCCAATTCGAAACTACCACCGAGAATGAACATGAAACTTCGAAAATTAAAACTTCACGAGCAAAATGCTAGATAATTACTAAGACGCCTCAACTGCCCAGACACTGGTCAATTAAGCTTACATCTAATTTTTTACGTAGTTTAATAAAACTTTTAGCTTCAGACATTAATTTTCTATTAGCAAAATTCCGCAAGATCGAGGTAAGGACCACGTCAGGGATGTCGCATACAGCAAAGAAAATTTAGTAAGCTATTTTATAGGCTTAAGGCCTACCGAAACATTTCTAGGCAAAATAGTAACTCACCGGTCGAGCGGACCAATTCCAAACATCCTCGCGGTGTGCACGGAATAACCGTTCCGTCGAGTTCGCCTCGAGCCAGTCGCCCTGCGTTCTCGCGGCACAAACCGTCGACGTCCTTGGCCGGATCGATCCGGTTAATAACGGCGTCGGTGTCGATCTTCTCGCTGGTGTCCAGTGGCAGTTGCACGATCATGCCATGAACCGACGAGTCCGCGTTGAGACCATCGATTAGCTGCAACAATACAGTCATTAAATGGTAGAATACTAGTGCTCCAATTGCACTACTGTTACTGTGTTAGTACTCAGCGCATGTCGTTCAAGTGAGAAACAATGACCTCCCGTAACAAGTGGACAGAGAAGAAAGTTTTCAAATATATATTACTAATAAATGTTGTATTCTAGACATTTTTAAAAAAAGTAAGCCAACTACCACAACACGAAAAAACAAGTTTGTTTCGATAGGATTATAAAATTGATCAAGACTATTATCACAGCAATATACAATTCAAAATATCAGACTCCGCCGAAAGTAGAAAAAACGTTTCTGCTACACTCGAACACGTTAGAGAAGGAATGTTTTACGAATCGATCCGACACAGGACTGACCGGCTGTTCCTTGATTAATACATTGTAGGCGGGCTTTGACAACAAATCTCAACGATATTGCTAACGTAACACTTTCGATTCATTTTAGCGCATAAACGCTGTCTCACCACCCATTTGACGTAACGTTCCAATTGGCGGTAGGATAAACTTTTGCAGACCATGATGATTCTTATTACACTTATCCTAATCCACAACAGTAAATTTTAAGAAAGTTTCGACCATTTTTGCTTAATATATTAAGGCGTGAACTGTAAAACTTGATTTGGAAACTGAAAAGTCTAAAATTCCAGAACATTCTCTCTCTTTACACTATATATATTATCGTGACGCCAACCTCCACTACTTCGATTGTCGATAATCAATGCGGCTGATCTCGGGATGATCAGAAGAATGCATCAACTGCGGAACTGCATATGACAAGTTTGTAAATAATATTTCATTCATTGATTTGAATGACGTAGTTCGGCGGAAGCGACAACTTGCAATTTAGAAAATATGTGAAAATGTATCCAAAGGTGACACGAACGGATAACCCCGCAATTTACATTCCTTACTTTCGGTTATTGTTTCGCTCGCTCGGCTCAGATTACCTGCATAAGTTGAATTTGCGTTGTATCCGACGGCAACTTGACATGACGGGCAGTCATTCCACATTCTTCGGCAGCTTTCACCTTATTCCGAATATAAACGTTGGAGTCTGAGCGGTCGCCTGGAAAGTTAATACGCAAAAGTTTCGTTTCGATGTAAACATAAACTGTATAAGAAGCATTTCCCGCCGCTCTGAATTAATTAAACCTGTGAACCAGGGAGTAACCGTAATTCCGGTACCTACGAAAATCGTGTTCCAAACGCAAAAACCATACCGGAACCGGAATCCCGGTTAAAAATTTATGTTCAAGATTTTCTACATTTTTGCTTCATCTGTGGTCCAAACATATGTTATATATACTATGATTAAGTTTTATGACTACCAAACAAAAGAAAAGAGCAAATTCACTCAGCAAAGTTCCCTGTGATACGTAGGTAGGAATTTTTCATCTTGATGCTACAGGAGTTTCTTAACAAAACAAAGTCAAGTCGATTCGTGTAGCAGCTATTTTACCCATTCATGAGTCTGTGGTGTAATGTTAGAATTAAACCAGTCCAACTAGGTAGCAGAGTATGGATTATTTAAAAGTACTTAGCTGTAACCTTATCTAACATAAATTGCGTCAAGCCCCAGCCAGTGCGCTTGTAAACTTTTAAATCAATTTACCTTTAAGTAAAATAACATATGTGCAACGCAGCCAGAAACTGTAGTCATGGTAATTAACCGTATTTAGTGAAACTGTGCTAACATGTAACTCATTTAAAACATTTTGATCAGAAAGTCATCATCATCATCATTTAGCTGAGGGGCATTGGTTAACCAACACCAGCCTAAACATTGTCTCTGACCACTGACCAAAAATATATATTGTATATGCCTTCTTTTCTTTTAGAATCGCATAAAACAATAATTTCAAGGTTCATACGGAACATGTAACAGACGTATGTCCAGTATCGGGGGCAGTTTTAGACAGCGCGAAAGTGTTTAGTCTGCACTCCATGCGTTAGAAACACATTCAGTTTGACGCAGTTTACCCAAGGCCGTACAATGGATGGCATTTCTTTGCTTTGTGTGCCCAAAAACGACATACTGATCGATAAATAAACGTTATTAGCTTACTCAATCTCTTCAATATTCCAGAAAGGACATGTCATCGTAGTATATTAAGTTTAGTGCAAAAATTATTTTACAACGTTTTAAATCCACTGTAACTTCATTTCTTCCTTTACCTGTTTTACTATATATAAGTTTCGAAGACCAGATTCCGGTTCCGGATGCAATTTAAAAGGACGGTTCCGGTTATTCCCTTCTGTCAGCGATACATATCAAGGGCGTTTCTCGAGGCAAGGTCAAAACGCGTTGGCTTATCGCCCAGGCTTCTAGCATTGTGTGGGTATTAAATGGTGGTACGACCAGAAATTCTCACGGTATATATATAACACGGGTTTACATTCATGCGTATATATAATGAAACCACCGCTGCGTTCCCCAAAACGGCAATTTCATTCCAATAATTATATAATGCACACCTTTCAAAATTTAGCGGCTACCTTTAACAAAATATATAATTCTCAAGTTTTGGCATTTAGTAGGTGTTCTGAGTACTACTGATGGGTAAGGATATCGTGATATTATCCGCATCGTGGGGATAATCCGGATATCTTAATATTTTATTTTTCGTGACCTGGTATAAAATCTTAATGATAAAGAACGACAAATCCTTCATTAGATAATGCAAAAATGTTTACAGATATGTTTACAGGTGGCCGCCTGTGGAGAGGTTTTTGTTTTTATATCTATATATTTTGGCTTGCGAATGTTAGTGTATACCATATTTGCCTTTGGCCAAAGATACGAAGGGGTACTTCATTTGATCGTCTCGGATTAGTTCTCAGTTGAAAACCCAGAGGTGGAGGGTCTTAGTCAAAAGGGAGGTAACCCCCTTACTCCCATCAGCATGTACGATATATATCAATTATTCCGTAATCGGCCGAATATTGAAAACCGAATATTCGGTATTCAGCGCATCCCTAATAAATAATCGCCTCAGAAAACCTGCTAAGACGTATGTTTATGTTTGATATTAAAACCATTTTGTCATCAAATTTTTAGCTTCAGAAAGGATTTTTAAAAATATCAATTTCTGTGTCATATGCGATATTTTGCGAGGGAAGTAAAAGGTTCGTCAGGGGAGCCCAAAGTTTTGTCCAATGGTTTAATATCGGGAAATACCAGTGGTTGTGCCTTCGGTAAAACTTGGAGAAACGAGGAAACGAGAAGCGATTTATCATTACAAATACAGGTTTAACAAATGAATATAAAATAAATAAGCATGGTCGCTAGGTAATTAATAAAAATGCAACAAAACAATGATATAAATGTTGTAAATGCATGGAACACAGTATGAAATTTATAAGACCAACAGTTAAGCAAGGGTATGGTGCTCACCCCGGTTAACCTAAGGGAAAATTGCCCCTGGTATTTCTGGGTTGAATCTGGTGAGGGGGCAGAAACAATTTTAATGGCGTGTTTTGTATGGTAAATTACACGATTTTACGAAATTTGAAATCTGATATTTCTGGCAAATGTTCGATCCCCCAACAAACTGCCCAGAAACTTTGCCCACTATAGATATCTCAATCGAGCTGATTTTGAGGTGGTCTTGGCATCACAGGACAAAATACGACACTGCAGTAACGGACGGTTGAAGAGTTATTGCTTGAGTATGCAGTTGCCTACACGTGGAGGAACACATAACCCACTTTCCCCGGAGTCGGAAGATATCGCCTGGAAAATTAACGGCTATCGCAGCGTATACATATTATTTTATAGCGTATAACTGCACAATTATTGTAAAATCTTCCATCTTCCACGACATATACATGCACGTGAACATAAGCTTCAAAAATATATATAATGCTGCAGGTGCAATACAAACTTATCATTAGTAGTCAAATACGCTAGGTCTTACCAACTTGAACTATGGCGAGCCCAGGTCGAAAATTAGGGTGACCACTCGCTCGAACGGTATCTACATCTTCCTTGATTTGACGACGAATGTGTTGAGCAAGCGATTTTCCGTCAATTAATTTTGCACTTGATGTGTCCTCCTTCGAAGCCATTCCGAAAATGCTAATTCAGAACTACTAGATAACACAAGATTTTAAATAGTAGTCATTGCAATTGAGACATCATAACAATAAACCTTAACCCTTGGCTCCCGTCCCCAAGTATCTAGCAAGAGATGCAGCATAAGATTCTGCATCGGAGAGAGAACGCGTCGCGATGTTTAGTTTAATATATTATATAAGAGCTTGCAAAAATTTGTTTTTATTCTACGAAAAGGTTACCTAGCTTCACTAGCCAGGGTATTTGTGCTATATGATATAGTCGGATCTACATCTGCCTTTGGGTTGATATTTAATGATACGGAACGTTGCTTTTAAGGTTATGGCTCAAGTTTTTTAATTGATATCTAGCGAATTCAAGCCTTATTTCTGGTTTGCGCAAAAGAATTGCGGCTTATTTTTGCGATCTCACTGAATTTTCTGGAGTTTAAAGAATAAGTGCCGGAGTATTTGATATTTGGTAATTGGTTCGAAGCGTAAAGAATGACCAAAGCTTAGTGATTCTCACTTATCGGCTTACGGCGCTTTTAACTTATCGGCTTAACAGCTTGATCTATAAAATTGGTACGAAAGGTAGTGCCTGGTGCCTTTTTCTACACATATTTTCATTCAAATTTTTTCAATTTTCTAATATTCACCTAAAGGACGGCCTCCATACCCGCCCTGGTACTCGCTGTGGTCCTCGACATAAATCCTTTAGTGCATATTTACGAAACACTACCTAAATTTGTTGACTAGCTATGTATTTAAATTTGATATATAAAACATATTAAAATCTATACAATTTCTAAAGTTCTCCCATATCCCTACACATTCCAAAACCCAAATTTTATACTTAAAAATTACCTAAAACCCAAAATCTAAAATTTTCATATCTTTTCCACATAATCATATTCACATATTTGACACACCCGTTTCCCCATTTCATATTTCCTATAAATTTTAGCTTTTCTAAAAATTTAAATTTTCTATATTTTTGACATTTTTCCAACAACTCCCATTCCCTCAAAACTTAACTCCCACTAATCAAATTCCTAATTCCAACCTCCCTACCTATCCCCTTCATCATATTAAAATTTCACCCTCAATCTCTCACTATTTTACCAAACCTAACCCCATCTTCCAACCCAACTTCTTCAAAATTTCTTACTTTTCAAATTTCCACTAAATCCTCTCAAATTATATTTTCGTATCCAATATACGTTATTTGGTTACTGTTGTGCGGTACCTACTTACACAGAAAGGGGTACCGTAGTCGCCTATTGGCGGTGCATCTTGTTGCAAAATATTATGCTTGTGTGATATATAATATGTTGTTAATTAATTTAATTTTATTTATGTTTTGGATGAAGAGAAGACGACCTAGCTAATCTAGATTGGCGTGGAATAGTGGCTGGATGACTAATCTAGATTGGCTGGTGACATAGAATTTTTGTTTTTGTATTCTCATTATCGTTTCTTCTTATTCTGAATTACGAATATAATGAATAAGACAGACGGAGAAGATTGTCCGTCGTTTCAAGGGATGAATTGGCTAATAAATGACAGTGTTTTCTATGTGGCATTTTCATGTAGACAAACGACTTACGTTTTTTCAATGGACCATGGTGTCCGACCCGTTTTTTTATTTATGTGCAGAAGTTGATTTTTAAATTATTGTCACTGAGTTTTACGGAGTTTTTCAGTTCTTAATCAGAGTGCATTTGCTACGAACACAAGTTTTCTCGAGTTGGTTTTAATATTAACATATATATCATATCTGAAATTATTATAAACATATTTCGAACCAAACTGCGATTATGTCCGAACCTTGACAAGCCTTGGTCGCTGTTCATATCTTATTACGGATTAGATAATATTTATCAATATTTTGAGCGTCGGTTGGCGTCAGCTATGCGACACTACGGGTTAGTGGAATGCTAATAAACCAATCGGATGCGCGATGTATTCAGTGTTAGTATATAGTCACGTCATTGCAAGCAACAGCAATTATACTGCGTACATCGTGGTGTATTTTGTTCGGGATATGCCCGCATCAGAGTTACCGTTTTTGTTATTGTTATGAAATCCACTCTGGTTTACGATATAAAGAATTTCGATAGGCGAGTGAGAATACGCGGGGCGTCGTCTAAAAATGCGCTTAAGTCTTAAGGTCTTACTCTGCCTAGTAATCCCACCTCCTCGGCAGGATCCAGAAATGTTGGATTATCGGCCTTCTCCGTGGCGCGTTTCTACCAAAACGTCAGCCAACATCCTCAATGGTGGCCAATGGGTAGGGGGTGGAAATATAGAGCGAGTTGGAGTAATACCAAAATAGAAGTAAAATCAAGAATAAGGGGAAGGAGCCACCAAAGGGATGGACCGGTCTACCAGCGGTCGAAGATACCCTTTGCCACTGAATTAGACGGTGCGCGAGCTCAAACGGTAGACCTGTCCTTCTCCCGGGCAGGGATATAGAGATTAAATCATAGTCATATAGTAGATTGCGAAATGAGTTGAATTGGCCATGTAAGAACAAATTTAAATAAATTAAACTAACACTAAGACTTTAGAGACGTGACAAGTAATGGTCCTTATCCGAGACGTATTGTGTAGGTATAAGCAATATAGGGAATTGAAATACATTGTTAGGTCACTGGATTGATGCTACTGTAATTTGCGTGGAAGTAAATTTCTTATTTATATGGGTCTCTTGTCTTAAATTTATTTTGCTGCAGCGGGTTCGAATAACGGGCTACAGCAGCGGTTAAAAACAGCATAAACAGGGGATTGAGAATTTTATATTTAAAATTGGAAAGGGATGGAGGGAAATATCAAAATATTTGGATGAGAAATGGATACGGTGGTAACGAGATATGCGACTCAGCAATATCGAAAGGTAGTTATGGTCTGATTTTGTGCACTCGGCACCCTTCAGCCATGGCTGATTAAGAATAAACATACTATGGGTTCAAATGCACGAACGTTGGATGGTGTTGGCGAATTCGAGTAATCGTACCAACTGTGACTGTATCCTGGCAAGGTGCGAGCCTTGGTATAGCGACAACAATTCTTAAAAAAGAAATTGATTTTTGTTTAAAACTGAAAAATTTGTACAAAAATTTAATTGAGAAAAAATTTTTAACATAGTTTGAGGGATAAAGGCTTACAAATAGCTGTAATAATTTTACGTAAAGTTTGACCAAGTTTAAGAGAATTGGGTCTACCGTTCTACCAGCTAAAATTTAGGATTTTGGAAATACTCACCACTAAACTGCAGCGACCTCGAGTATGCAAATCCACAGCGTCTCAATAATTTATTCCACGATTTCTCACCAAAATTTAGATAGCTGTACAGTGCCCGTGTAGGCTAGTGTACCACTCCGCTTAGGGTCCACCAGAACGTGCTCGAGAACGCGAGTTCTGGATTTAATTTTTTAAAATTTCATGCAAAATATCACTACGATGAAAAGTTCGTGCAACAGTCCCGTAGCATTTACTAAGGAAATTTCGAATAAATTTTTGAGTAATTTTTGAGGAATATAATTGAAAAACTGGACTATGAATTTTTATTACTGGTGGCAGTCCCTTCTAACACAAGTCGGAAAAAACTATAGTAGTTCTGAAGGCATCCAAGCTCTGTCTCAGCTCAGCAAGTGGCCAGAGATGAGGCACAGACTGGAGCTGAGATGGACTTCCCACATGACTTTTTAGGCTTCGTCCGTATATCTTCGTACCATTTTTACCATTGGCAATTACCACTAAATAGAACAAAGGTCTGCGCTTTACCTGTTCGGATCGTATGTGAGAGAATTGCACCAGAACACTAGCGCTAAAAATTTACACAGGTTGCCTAAAATAAAGTAAAACCGACAAATTGGATATAGGGATACAAATTAGCACATTCGCTACAATTGACCGTAGAGGAAGTTTGCCGCTCAGACAATTGACATATTAAGCTTATTACGCTGAATTTGTTTCTTTTACAACAATTACGGAGAAAACAGATTCTAGGCAGGCGCATGGGTGCGATCACGATAAAATCGCCGCATAGCCCACCGGTGGGCTACAATTGTCCACAGTGATAACAAATATTCTATCCCTGTGTGGACAATGTAGCCCACCCCGTAGCCCACAGGATTGTAGCTCACCGGTGGGCTACAATGTACAAGAAATAGCAGATTTTGCCTTTCAAAGTCAATTTTTCGTCTGTACTATCTGTCCTACTGGTATTTTTACCTTTTATCTTTCTGATTTTCAGGCTAATTTTGATTAGTTGTGGAAATTTGGTTATACTATCAGTTATAGTAGAATGTATACCACTAATGGAGTCTAGCGATTATGACGACAGTGATGCTGCTCCTACTTACGAAATACGAGGAAGTGAACTAGATACAGGAGACGAAACCACATCGTCAGGATCAGATACTGACGATGAGGACATTATCGATGTAGCAGTGTCCGACTGGGGTGCAGTTTCGGTGGTTTCGAACGAACCACATTTTGAAGGAAAACATGGAATTCAGGTCGACATAGAATATAGTGGTGATGGAGGAGCATTGTTGCCTATCGATACCTACTTGATGTTTCTTGACGAAGAACTGCTTGAACTAATTTGTGCCGAAACAAATCGGTATGACGATCAATACAACCCGATCGGTATGCAATTTCGGCAATACGCCACAGGCAAGGCACATAAATAGGCATCAAAGTGTTCAAGCTTTGCACGAACCACGGGTTTACTTTTGACCTAAAAGGACAACGATCTACGGCGGATATCACGATTCAGCTGGCAGAACCATTTCTGGATAAGGGTAGCACGTATTTTATGGACAACTTTTATACTAGTGTTACAGTAGCAGAGCAGCTATTATGCTGCGTTCACATTAAGTTGCGTGCAGCGACTGCACACCGTGTCACAAATGCAACAGCTTTGCCACGAATTGAAAATTGTGATTGTAGCAATTCTTTATCTCTGCCACGAAAACGTGGCAATACATATGCAATTCCATGCCGCTTGAGACTTAAACAGTAGTAATGACACAGCTTGGTGTGGCAATGTCGTTGTACTGCCACGTTTTCGTGGCGATGGCGCTACACATCCACATACCGTCGTGGCTTTGGTGCAGCAACGACACGTTGTGGCTTTGGTAAAGCACTGTCACACTATGGCTTTACCAGTAGAGTAAGTAACCACACGCACCTTCCGTAAGGCAATACCCATGCACGGACCGAAATCCAAGGGGGATGTTGGGTCCTGAAGCTCAGGCATTGCTGTATCCGCATAAGGTCACACCAGGATTTTCAGCTCGTTTTAAAGCCTAAAAATAGTTAATACCAGTACAATGGATTTCATTTTGTTACAGTGTGCTAAGAGTTCTAATCCCATGTTAACCTGACGCCACTACTAATATTATATTGGAAAATTTTCTTTAGGACTTTGTCCGACTGCACTTGTGTTCCTTGAGCATTTCTTGGAATGTTTCTGCCAATCATTTCAAAATTTTAGAGTATATGCTGCAAAGTTATCGCAAAAGAGTAGTCCAAACGCACAATCAATAACCAAATGCTTTGAAGGTTGTTATTGGTCGCCCCTCCAGTTTAATATTGGTGCAGCCCCAGTTTAATATTGGTGCGCCGCTCCATTTTGACATTAATGCCTCCTCCAGTTTGATATTGGTGTTCCCTTCCAGGTTGACATTAGTGCTGCCTCCTGTTTTATTGGTGCCCTTCTCGAGTTTGATGTTGGTGTTCCCTGCAGTTGGACATTAGTGCCCTTCCTGTTTGATATTGGTGCCCCCTCCTGTTATATATTGTTACCACCGTTCAGTTTGATATTTGTGCCTCCATCCAATTTGATATCAGTGCCCCTTTCAGATTGATATTGGCCCCCCTCAGTTTGATATTGGCATCCCCTCCAGTTTGACATTGGTGCCTCCTCCTGCTTGACATTGGTGTTCCTCCTGTTTGTTATTGGTGCAACCTCCTGTTTGCTATTGGTGCCTGTGAGCTTATCGGCCTTCTCCGCGGCACGTTTCTTACCAAAACGTGGCCGACATCTCCAATGGTGGCCAAAGGGAAAGGAGGTGAAAACAGAGCGAGTTCGAGAATTACCCAAAAATATAAGTATGGTCGAGATTAGGGGAAGAAAGCCACCAAGGGGATGTACCGGTCTACCAGCGGTCGAAGATACCCTTTGTCACGGAAGAGAAATTGCGCGAGTTCCCAATGGTAGACGTGTCATTGTCCCGGGCAGGGATATCAAGGTTGTATTTGAATCATATACCCATTCCTAATATAAATTGAGTTAGCCGTGTGAAATGAGCAAGTTAACTCGAACAAATGCCTGAGTAGTTTAAGCGGAGTTTTAGTTGTAGCTTATGTACTATTTGAATAGAATCCTTTGTGGCATAAAAGTATTAGAGAAACTAGAAAAAGGTGTGTTTATTTGTAGCAATAATTGTATATGTAGCCTGGCTTGATTCTGTGCACCCGGCACCTTTCAGCCATAGCGAATTTGAAATAATTTATTTTGTGTAGGGTAAAATTTAGATAGCAAACTCGTGTAACTGTGCTACCAGCAATTATACCCCGGCGAGTCCAAGGGACGAGCCTTGGGTAATGAATTTTAGTATTATAAAAGCCTAAAGATTGATTCAGTTAAATTTAAAACTAAATTTAAGTAATTTTGATCAGCGTTGGCCAGCTCGAGTAATTGTGCCATCCACGCTGAAGTATACCGTGGCAAGTTCGCATAACGAGCCGTGGTATTAAGTTAAAAGAAAAATAGATTTTATGAAAAGTAAATTTTGATGAAAAGTTAAAGTGGTGTGTAAGATCTGAATTACAAAAATGTGAAGTTATCTATATATGGTTTTAAGGAATAAAAAGTTATCTTTAAACTACAGCGAGCTCGAGTGGCGAGTCTGTAGTATTTTGATAATTGGTTGTAAGATTTCGTACAAAACTGTTCCGATATCTGTTGTGCCCGTGTAGGCTCGCGTAGGATTTAATCTAGAGTTATTTAGAAACTTTTGTTTGTAATCTCTGACAAAAATGAACACTGTCACGGTGCGCCCGAGTAGGCCCGCGAGCAGCTGAATTTGGATGGACATCGAGCAATCTTAACGAGTGAAATTGGTATTTTTAATAGCAAAATATTTATTGAGAAATCTTATTAGTAAAAAATGTTCGCGTAACAATCAATTGCCCCTGTTGGTTGAAATTTCCGTATAAATTTTGAAAGAGGAATACCTAAGAAATCTTGCATTTACTTAGTTTTTGTTTTATAATTTGGCAGTATTTAGAGAGGAGTGAGCTGCATTAGCTCTGAAGGCATCCAAGCTCTGGCTTAACTCAGCAATGCGGCCCGAGTTAAGACAGGGTATGGAGCTAGAGAAGGCATTGGCAACCGTCAGGTTTAAAACTTATAGGTTGCGTAATGATATACTCTGGTATAATTTGATACCATTTAAGTATTAGTTAAGGAACAAAGTGTATTACCTGTGTCGTGTATAATACTAATAAGGAATGCAGAATAATTGCACCAGGACTTTAAAACTATTGTTATATACAAGTGACCTAAAAATTAAAGGTATGTACTGCAATGTCACTATAACCCAATAACGTAGCGGAACAGGGGTGAGTTTTATGGTTGCCTAGTATCGTATAAACAGTTAACAAAACTGCTCCTAGGGGTCAAGCTAGTGCTAGCGCCAGAGAGGATGTCTACGTTGCTACAGGTGACCAGCACCCTTATTTGGTAGGACACAAGCAATAAGCAATAAGAGATCGGCTCAAATTTGATTAACAATAGCACCAATTCGCTGGAAAATTTTAATACCATTGTTAGCTTAAAATTTGTGAACAAGAAATAAACAATATAACAGTATTAGTACCCAATGCGATATGTGTAAAACTTAACAGCCCCGGCATTATGCACCTGGGGTGAGTAGATAACAAATAATAACACTAATAAGATATAAAGGTAGTTTCCTTTGTCCAGCAAAATAGAACGTATACATCATGATAACAATTTTTGTATTGATTTTTGGATGTTTTGATACGGGTATGGGTTCGCGATAACCGTGTATTATGGGATACACATACCCAAGTCGTAACTTTACCTGAATAAGCTGTAGGCTTTGGGGATCTGAAAACAACTAAGAAATTTATGGGTTAGTGTTAGTGGGACAAGTGACACAGGATGCCCCTAAATAGAACGTGGGTGTTGGCCCATAGCTGCCAAGCCCCCTAAGCGTAAAATTTCCCCGGCTTATGCATTGGGGCAACCCCTAGGCGAGGCTTGCGCTAAGACCTAGTTCCGGTAACTAGGTCCCACCCTAGAGCATACTTGCCACATTGCAGCCTTCGACGATAGAGCAGCCCATGTTGTGAAGAAGGCATGGGGTACCAACGGGTGGTAAAACGGTACCGGAAAGGAAGAAAGACCAATCCCACCCAGAGGTTCCCGTTCAGGGGATGGGCTGCCCTCTTTCTGAACTGCCTTAACCCTATACTAGGTCTTACTATGCCTGATAATTCCCACCACCTCGGCAGGATACAAAAAACAGGAACAACCTCCTGTATGATCACTGCGGTTCGGTCAGATATGCATGGGGATGATATTTAGATAGCGGTGAGACGGGGTGGCAAGGGAATCAGTACTATCACGAATAAGTGGGTACGCCTATCTTTAGGTCGAGAAAACTGGGCGAACGTTAAGAAAAATTCGCATACGCAAAAATTCGCAAAATCATATAAGTTAAACCAGGAAAGTGTTCGGTGTAACCGCTGTACTCACTGTTAGTAATAAACATAGTAATGAACTACAATATAATTAATACACTTTTAAGTAATAACGATTAACTTTAATAAAGGCTTAAAAATAATAAAATACTAGCAACGCAATAGTAAATACTACCACAAAACACAAGAAACCCAAAGCTTCGGCAAACACAATAAGAAAAGAAATAAAACTTATATATATTAGAGACGCAACAAAACGTGTCGTCGAACACAGTATACTCACACATAATAATACAACTTCCCCCAACATGTCGACGTGCGCACGCGCAGATTGTTCAAAAAAGCCGGAGTTTTACAGCGCAGAAAAAGAATAGCTAACTAAATTTATTTAGTAACAATTATTAGATTACACCTAATAATAACCTATGACCGAAAGTAATATTATCCTGGTGATAAACAACCGTTCACTCAATTATAATGAGTTGATAACTCTTGCTGATGCCAAGTCCATCGATGTGGATACCCTAACGATAGCAAAAAATAACAATAATAATGGTTTTGCAACACTAGAATAATATTGGTTAAATTGAAACGAAAAAAAACAAATATATTCGCAACTTTACAAAACTCGTATTTGTCAAAACTAGAACAAGAAAAAAGAAGCAATTAATTAAAAGCGTATTACTCGGCAACAACAACAACATAACCAACACAATTCGCCAAGATGAATGATGGCGCATGCGCAGATCGTTTGAGAAAGCCAGAGTTTTACAGCGCAGCAAAGTGATAGCTAACAAAATTTATTTAGTAAATAATTATTAAATTATTTAATATATAACTTTGAACAAATTTGAGAAATTTTAGGGTTGAAAATAGGGTTATTATTGGGTATCCCATAGGAGTTAGGTAGTTTTTAGGGTAGGAATAAATGGTTAGAACCCCCTAGGATAGTTGGCGAAACCCTTATCATGGTACGGGATTAGAAAAATCAAATATTGGCGTATGTAATTTTGGAAGCAAAATGATGAAAGTTGAGGGACACCAAAGGTTAAGAAAAATACGATTGTGGGACGATTAGAGTGTTCTTAATTTGAGGAGAAGAGAAAATGTAGTTCGGCCTTAGGATAGAAGTTGTTTTCTCCTAATGAAACCCTAGTATATTTATAAATTTAATAATAACGTGAAAAAATTGAATTTTGGATAAAATGAAGCATTGTGTCAGGGTATAGAAGTAATGTATTACCAAATAGAGATAAATAAAGGGTTCACCCGAGTGGGGGATAGATGTTACCGTACCAGGAACGGTATATGAAACACCCCACCGGGAGAAATTAATAATAGATCAAAGAAAGATGTGTTATTTAAGCCAAAAGTAAAGGAATTTATAGATTTGTAAATTCCAACCCATATTCAGGAAATAATTGTCCCCGAAGTGGGAGTAAAATGGGATAGTTACGGTGGTTACCCAAGGCGCGGCCGCGTGCCATTCCACTCGGGAAGCATAACCACCACCCTGTTTTGGGAAAGTTTTGAAAATAAAATTATTCTTGGTATTTAGTTGGAAATATTGAATATTATCAGATTTTAGTTTCAGATTAGTATTTTGAAATATAGGAACCATATAGCCCGAAATAGTGGAAAATATCTTGACAAGAGAAATTATAAAAGTCGCCCCTCTGGGGGAAACTAGAATATCTCCCCAGGGAAGGAAAATTAATTCATGTTAATTTTAAGGTTGAAGTTGAAATGAGTGTAATGTGATGTCTTCGGGAGAGAAAATACAAGGTTGGACCTGCCCAAAAGTTGACATACGTTGCCCACCTTTTATTAACAGTTGTTTTTTCTAAAAATTATATATCTTCAGTTTTGGGTAAGTCCGGCATCGAGGTTCAAAACCGTGAATAACACGGGTTTATGCACGTGCGAAATTAAGTTTTAAATAATACATCTGTGAGCGGCTTTGATTTCGAATGCAACTTTAGTTTCTCCACGTACCCTTGCGGTCGGTCGGGAGGCACGTAGTCGATTCAAGGTTCAAATTGGTGTCGAATCGGCGGGTTGGGCCGGACCGGGGGGTGTGAAAAGCGCGGCCTTCCCCCGATTTTGATAAGCCAGATAACTGCGCCTATCATGCTCTAGAATGCTATGTAGTATGTCATAATAATTATAATTCTGTTTTCAGTGTCGTTGGTATTCCACATTTACTTAAAGTCAAAGTGACCAATCCAACAAAACAGTGGGTTAGATTCGACGCAATCTCCGGTAGCAGCGTCCATTTTCATTGTTCCTTTTTTAAACAAAAGGTTAGTGCACCTGCATGCTAGTGAATGTTATTACTAACAACAATGTATGGCATTTTGTAAAAAGTGATATTTGTTTTTGTTCATTGCAATTTCCCACGGCTCCATTGCATGCTGAAGAATAATCCTATCAATAATAATTATTGTATCTGTTCGCAACAATTTTACTAACAGAACAAACGCAAAACTTGCGAATTAGGAAATAAATTTAAAGTTCACGTATATTCAGGAAATTAAAGAAAATTGCTCATATCTCATAAATGGGTTAATGAATATGATAAAATTTGTTGGCTGTTTATAATACGAGCATTTTTGCTATTAGGACAAAATATCTTGCTGTGTGCTTCTACATTCCATTGTTAAGCATGTTAACTGTATTCTTACCATATTTTCGTGGGAAAATATTTTTGCGACTATAAGGGGTTAGGGCTCAAGGCTTGTGGTCCTTTTGGGTTAGGTTATTATTAGGTGTATGCGATTTTTCTTAACGTTCGCCCAGAGTTCTCGACCTAAAGATAGGCGTACCCACTTATTCGTATGTATTTTCCCTTGCCAGTCTAGCTATATAAATATATCCCCAGGATATCTCACAGTGACAATACAGGAGGTTGATCCTGTATTTTCTGGATCCTGCCGAGGTGGCGGGATTACTAGGCATAGTAAGACCTAGTATAGGGGTAAGGCAGACCAGAAGGAGGGCAGCCCATCCCCTGAACGGGAACCTCTGGGTGGGATTGGTCTTTCTTCCTTTCCGGAACCGTTTTACCACCCGTTGGACCCCAGGCTGCCACAACATGGGCTGCTCTATCGTCGAAGGTTATGACATTGGTAGCATGCTCTAGGGTGGGACCTAGTCACCGGAACTAGGTCTTCGCGCAAGCCTCGCCTAGGGGTTGCCCAATGCATAAGCCGGGGAAATTTTACGCTTAGGGGGCTTGGCAGCTATGGGCCAACACCCACGTTCTATTTAGGGGCATCCTGTGTCACTTGTCCCATTAACACTAACCCATAAAATTCTTAGTTATTTTCAGATTTCCCAGCACCTACAGCTTATTCAGGTAAAGTTACGACTTGGGTATGTGTATCCCATAATACACGGTTATCGCGAACCCTTACCCGTATCAAAATATCCAAAAATCAATACAAAAATTGTTGTCATGATGTATACGTTCTATTTTGCTGGACAAAGGAAACTACCTTTATGCTTTATTAGCGTTATTCTTTTTTATCTACTTACCCTAGGTGCATAACGCCAGGGCTGTTAAGTTTTTTTATAATACATTGGGTACTAATACTGTTATATTGTTTAATTCTTGTTCACAAATTTCAAGCTAACAATGGTATTAAAATTTTCCAGCGAATTGGTGCTATTGTTAATCAAATCTGAGCCGATCCCTGATAGCTTATTGCTTGTGTCCTACCAAATAAGGGCAAACAGGAGGTTGCACCAGTAACAAACAGGAGGAACACTGATGTCAAACAGGAGGAGGCACCAATGTCAAACTGGAGGGGGATGCCAATATCAAACTGAAGGGGGACGAATATCAATCTGAAAGGGGCACTGATATCAAATTGGATGGAGGCACCAATATCAAACTGAACGGTGGTACCAATATATAACAGGAGGGGGCACCAATATCAAACAGGAAGGGCACTTATTTCCAACTGCAGGGAACACCAACATCAAACTCGAGAAAGGCACCAATAAAACAGGAGGCAGCACTAATGTCAAACTGGAAGGGGACACAATATCAAACTGGAGGAGGCATTAATATCAAAATGGAGCAGCGCACCAATATTAAACTGGGGCTGCACCAATATTAAACTGGAGGGGCGACCAATAACAAGCTTCAAAGCATTTGGTTATTAATTGTGCGTTTGGACTACTCTTTCGCGATAATCTTTGCAGCATATACTCTAATTTTGAAATGATTGGCAGAAACACTCCAAGAAATGCTCAAGGAACACAAGTGCAGTCGGACAAAGTCCTAAAAAAATTTTCCAATAATATATTACTAGTGGCGTCAGGTTAACATGGGATTAGAACTCTTGGCACATTGTAACAAAATGAAATCCATTGTACTGGTATTCACTATTTTTAGGCTTTAAAACGAGCTGCAAAACCTGATGTGACCTTATGCGGATACAGCAATGCCTGAGCTTGAGGACCCAACATCCCCCTTGGATTTCGGTCCGTGCATGGGTATTGCCTTACGGAAGGTGCGTGTGGTTACTTACTCTACTAGCAAAGCCAGAGTGTGACAGTGCTTTACCAAAGCCACAACGTGTCGTTGCTGCACCGAAGCCACGACGGTATGTGGATGTGTAGCGCCATCGCCACGAAAACGTGGCAGTACAACGACATTGCCACACCACGATGTGTCATTACTACTGTTTAAGTCTCAAGCGGCATGGAATTGCATATGTATTGCGACGTTTTCGTGGCAGAGATAAAGAATTGCCACAATCACAATTTTCAATTCGTGGCAAAGCTGTTGCATTTGTGGCACGGTGTGCAGTCGCTGCACGCAACTTAATGTGAACGCAGCAAAATGTGATGTCTGTAGTGTGGCAAGAAACTTTACGAGCCTATATGTATTTTTCAAGTATGTTTAAGAATTTGCAATCTCGGCATCAAATTTAAGATCATAAAAATTAAAGTATTAGGTATAATTTTTTGTTGACACCAATCAATCTGTCCTTTATATCCAAAATTTCCGAAAATTTTTTAATGTGTAATTTTATGATAGTTCGAAGTACAAAGATGAGCTCAGTCGACTGGTGCAAAAATTAGGCGAATTGGTTATACGATAACGGTCACCCAGATTCAGAAGATTTTATACTATTCGACTCAGTTCGTCAACGCTTTTCGAACGATACATAAAATTTTGCATTTGCCGCCAAACATTTTCCGCAAATATTGGTCAGTAAGGGTGGCGAACATTTCCCAATATAGAAATAGAAAAATGTAGTTATATGGTATATATGTATGAGTATTTTCTGAAATGTGCCGTCAAGATGGAACTAATGGTACCAAGATTACTAATATATCTTCAAAACTGACAAATTTCTAACTGATGGGCAGATAAAAAATGCATAATAATATGTAGATCAATTGTTCTCAAATTGTGAAAGTGTTGTAGGACATAACGCCGCAACTCTTCTTAATAGACGGAAAACAATAAAAGCACAATTTTAAATTTAAGACAGTGTAAACTTTGCTACCGCAATGCATAGTTTGGGAAATTGAAGAACAGATATGACACAAATTATACTTTCATGCACATTTTACATTTAAGTGACGTGCTGCTTGTTTGTTTTGCAAAGAAAACCTGCAAAATCTCCTATTTTGGATAAATAACGATGTTTTGTGTACAGTTTCGGTTGCACAATAGTTTTGAACTAGAAACTAAAGGTGAGAACGAACTTAATTTCTCAAGCCCGGCCCGAACGACATCTTAGCAGACCTGGCCCGGCACTCACATACTAGCGCCAGCCCTGATTTATAGTATATAACGTTTAATACGAATATGCCATTAAGATACACATAAATACGTTAGAAATTAAATGATCGAAAGTTGCAGTTTATGATTGTGTTATGGACATGCATTTTAAATCGACAACAAAGTAACATTTGTAGTTTAACTTCGATATCTCCACTATAGTTTCATACTTTGCAACAATGGTTCCTTGAAAAGTATCAAAATACTTTTTCACAGCGCTAATAGTCATACATACTCAAGTTCTGAGCCAGGAGGTCGCTGGATCCTGGGAGGGTAGTCGGCGTTCGGCCGGCGAGGCATCGTGCGGGAGGAAGTCAGCCGGTTGGCGAGGGATGGGATGTGCGGCATGGGCAGACTGGTGTGGGGTTGCTAGTTACCACAGGAGAGACTTCGGCGTCTTCTAGGGAGCGCCGAGCGGCAACTAAGCGCCCCTGTGAGTATGTATGACAATAGTTGAAGTTACAGTTGCATTTTATAGTTTCGTAGACACACAAATTTGTCGCGTCAGTTAAAAGAGTGAACGCTCGAAAGTTATATATGAGTTTTACCAAACAGCTATATTCATTTTCATGTGTATGCCCCAAAATGTTTGAGCTGTATCAGACTGGTGTCTTATTTTTGCTATTCAATGTTCAAGGGTTTTCACTATTAAGCAGATTTTTTATTGTTTCACACTGACGCAAAATCTTTCAACCTTACGTTTATTGTTATGCATACACTATGGTAAAACATTTTCTCCTATCACAACAGCGTCACGTAAATGCTCCCAACGTGGAACCTATGCCCCCACACAGGCAGACACACGACAACAGGGGCGACCCCAAACGGCCCCCCGCGGGCCGGCCGGGGAAAAAAAAAAACAGCAGAAAAACACCGCCCAACGGCGCAAGAGCACAAAAAAGAGGCCACCCGCACAGCCGCCGGCGCGCCAGGGGCGCAGGCAGCGCGAAAAACTACAAAATATATATGTAAAGCAAACATATAATTTTAACAGAGTTATCAATAAATAATACTGGTAAATAAGTTTCAGATGGTGGCAACAATATAGAATTTACATGTTACCGTTTGGGTGTCTACACTAGGTGTATGTAGACATTGATTCAGCAATAAAACTGTGATCCCTTTTTGAACTTTACTGCAAATGCTAACTTGGCTATTATATTATGGCTGTCGACGACAGTTACAAAACGGCAGAAATTTAGCAAAATATAATTTTGCATTTGTCACTGAACAAATCTTTCCTAAAATAGATCATGATGTTGCCTAATTGCAATATATAGTATTAAACGCAATGTTTACTGCAACACCTATACCTGGAAAATCGATCGGCGGAATTTCCTAATTTTTTACCACTGTATGCTATTATAGAATGGTACATAACAGTAGATTTATTTGCCTGTATTTCCTTTTGTTTGATAACTGCGGTTGAACAAACCCCGTATTTTGAGCCAAAACCAGTTGATATTAAGACGTTATCGCCTGTAAACCTAATGAGGGGTAAAGGCATTACTATAGGCTTCTATATCTTAACGTTGAGCATTTGGGAAATTTAGTGTAATTTTGTTTGGAAGTGATTGTTGAGTTAAGAAATATATTTACGGAACATATGAAATCGTCTTCGCCAATCCAACGCATTGCTAACCCAACGGTCTTCGCGCAGCATGTAGTATCAACCATATGTATGGTATTTTTATATCAGATGGAAATATTACTTGTCAGAATATCAAATCAAGAACTTTGTTTGTTCTAGCATTGATTTAGCGTTGAAATATTTATTTAACTTCATCACTATTAAAATTACGGACGTCAGGAAAGTACAAGTTTTTTAATAAGTTAAACAAAGTATGTGTTTGACGTGTAAGCGGTATCTGAAACTAGTTTTTTTGCACTTGCTGCGTTTAAATCATTGCTATAAAATGTTTCATAAACTTATCCTTTAATAAAAACACTTTTTTAAAGCCTTGACGCTTGTATATACTGCCGTAGACCGCTAAAACTAAACGAAAACCTATTTTCAACTTGGACATTAGTTGAAACAATTCTCGTGGCATCTATCTGGCTTATAACAGAGTGTTACATAACAAAGCTGTATTCTCATAAAAAACCCTTTAAAGCTGAATTCTGACAATAATAATGAACTAGTTGCTGCGCTGAGACTGTTGGGTTTATCAAACTCATTGATAATTTTTATATGTCTGCGCTACTCGTCTGTTTAAGTGATATGAAGAAGATTAATAGTTGCAATATGCAACTGTATAATGACAAACAATGTAACAATTTTAAATATTTTATTCGATGTTTGGTGAGCAATCACTATAGAAGCAACGAGTAGCCCTACTGAAATTAGTGTCGAATAGGTAGATTCTTTAACGTGTTGGCAGCCGCAAAGTGGGTAATTTTAGCTTTGTAGAATCCATTTTTTGCTCCTGTTCTCTTACTAAAGAGTGCTACACTTACAAATTTTACAACATATGTCACCATAGGACACATGTTGGGTAAAAATTTAGCATAAAATAAACCAACCGTTTTCAAGTAATAGATGATAACCTTAACGTTTACACAATATTTCATCAAAACCAGGGCTACAGGCTGTTTTTCGGAAAGGATGCTGTGGTGATATCTATATATTTTGCGACCTTTCTATCACAATGGAACATGATCTAAAAATTGAAACCAAATTATGCAACCAATCTCAAATTATAAGATGCAGCAGAAACATTATATGCATGGTGTCGGGCCCAAATAGAAGATTTTAAGTCTATTGTTGTCACATGAACAGGTCATGCGGGTTATATCATTACTACAGGTATCCTGATTTATTCCATCAACTCTGGTAAGCCGTTAACCCGGTGAATTAACCCCTGGCAAGGATATAGAGAATAACATCATAATCCGAATTCATTTTGGCAAGGAAACTGTTTATTGCTCAGGTACTGGTTGCAAACCGAAAGAGACGCATGCAAATGATTATACCCGCTTGTACCGTGTTATGACCCAATGATAAAAATTGAGGAATTTAAACATATGTCAATACGCTCTCGAGTTTTATATGTTGCAACAGAAATAGCTTCTTAGTACTGTATATCGCACTTGGCAATATGATAATCGTTGTTACTTAAAAACTGTGTAAATTTATTCATTAATAAACGACACTTTGCTATATTTCTGTCGATGGTTAACCATCATATCCGAGCGATAGCTTGTTGTCGATAATCATTTTCTAGACATATTCGGTAATGCTGTCATATCCACGTTGCTTTACACTGTAAAGCTGAAAAAGGGATTTCACTTTTATTGTGGAAATAATGTCTGCATGCACCTGGGCTAAATACCTAACGGTAATTATAGCATAATTAAGACATTCAAAATAACAATAAACTCATGATATGCGATGAATTTAAAGACAGTAATGATATATTTGAAATATTGCAACATTTCAACAAAGCGTAAACTTCAAACTCAGAAATGATATATTTATGCATTTTATACCAGAATACATATTCCATGTGCCAGGCTGTTAAAATATTGCTATTTGTTGCTAGTATCACATTATACCATTAGCGGCAATTTTGTACGCATCTTTCTAAAACCTTGCGGCACACATTAACATTGTAAAATGACTCAAATACACATATCAACGTGGTTTGTTGACACCATTCGCAATCACACAGTTGTGTATGTCGAGATATCATTTTTAATAATACGATATTTTAAAGGTTAGTTGAAAAGGTTGAAGTCGAAACATCTCATGGCTTATCTGTCACACTTTATGTTTTAAATTGAATGTAATGGGTGAGTCTACTATTCGAGCATATGATTGGATTGTTCTTTTGAGAAGTAGTCAATGCATAGTTTTTGTGCAAAATAGGATGATTGGTTTGCTCATCTTAAGTTTTAAGTTTATTACAGGTATGACTGATATTTCAAGTCAGTAACAATACAGCGAAAACATTTTATATTTGTTTTGAAATTTACCAAAACTAGGACCAAATATTTATGAGATAAGAATACGATACCTTTTGTATGTTTTAGTCCAAATTTAGTCTTAAATTTATCAAATTTACTATAAAATTGCGCTATGTCTTTGTTCTTGCTTTTATTGTACATTTTGAAAACCTGTCATATTTATTTATGGTGTTCTTTGAAGAAGTTTTTGCCGGAAAACTGGTTTGTTTAATGTCAAACTTTTAAAATGATTTTATCTTTAAGCAGTAACTTTGTGACCGGTATGACATCAGCGATTATTCAACAAACGTGCATTGAATATGAGGG
Organism: Trileptium ribeirensis; assembly: GCA_030248225.1. Lineage (NCBI taxonomy): Eukaryota > Metazoa > Nematoda > Enoplea > Enoplida > Thoracostomopsidae > Trileptium > Trileptium ribeirensis. The sequence goes on from JASANE010001227.1 coordinate 128,064, forward strand.
TGTCGCGCGAGCTTAATGGTTGACAACGATTCGCAAGTTCATTAATATACATGTTGTTTCATAAGTAAGTATTGTACTTTGAGCAACTGATACGCAAGAACTAAGTTGCATTACGTTGTTGGAAATTACTTTTTCTGCCTTATATTATTATCATAGTTTGTTAGTTATGCTAACAATGACTTAATATTATCTTTGTAATGCAGAAACATGTTACACATTCACGTCTGCTCCAAATTTAGCATTGCGAGTGTTTTTGTTCAATTATAAAATTACTATTCGGAATCAAGATGGCCAACTATGCGTTCTGTCGTTAATATCAACAAGGAATCGGTAACTTTAACCCTTGCCGACCTATGTCGCAATGACAAACCCGTTCAGTGAATATCTCAGAAGCATATCATGGTATAATAGAACATTTGAAACAATGGTCATAGGAAGATCTTCAGGGTTTATCAGAAAATATTGCAATTTCATAAACAACTGCGTCTGCGATTGTGATGACATTGGGGTATATGTCGTCTCATGTTATTCCGGTTCATGCTCTTAAACAAATATTTTGCCGAACTGTGGTGGACTGAATTGTACATGAAGTCTGATCTCGTTGGCAAACTGAGCTCGTTAGACGAGAGCACTGTTAGGCTTATTAGACAGCAAAACTGTTGGTATACGGCACATGGAAATTCTCGCGTTGTCATCGAATCTCTTTGCTCGCTGCTTTATATTTGAGTGAACTCAACTGGATTGATTGCACCATTTTATTCGACGTTAATGTCACCAGAGGTTCCTATTTCAATTCAGCATTGCTTGCAAAAACATTTTCTGTCAGAATTTTCGAATTTAACAAACCGCGATGATATGATTTCCAACAAGATACTGTATTCGTTTTCATTACTAGAAAAATATCAGCCAGCTGTTATATCCAAATGTTCCAGGAAAGTAGATCAACCAGCTCACTTGCATAAATTAATGCTTCATGTTCCTGTGAGCTGTGCTCAAACGGCGCGCTTTCGGCCAGCAAAAATTATGCCCTAAAAAGCTGGAGCAACTATGGCGCGACTTCTCTGCAGTTTGATATTTAAAGAACGACCCGATCACATAAAAAGTTTCGAAATAAATTTTTCGACTTTTTATGCAACGCTGTTATTGTTTTGTACTGAATTTTCAAACGCCAACGCGCTAAATATACAAAATTCATTCGCCTTAAAAAGGTTTCGTTAATTTAAAGCTTGAATACAGCAATATTAAACAATTTTTTAAATGATATATGCCGCTTAGCACAGAAAAATTATCAACGTAATGTTTTACTCATCAAAACTAAATATCATTCCTATAAGTGAGTGTTAAATTTCAATAGTTTTACAACAGTTGCTTACACCATAAAATATGCGACACATTAAAATCGACATCTTAACACATAGTAATTCAGCAAATATAGTATATTACGTATTAAATTGGTTAGGTAATTAATTAAGACAATATTTAATTTATGAGAAATAGAACAAAATAGTAGTAACCAGAGGGGAGTAATCTCATAGGATGCAGCAAGTCGAAGCTTAATCTTTGCTCCTTATATAAATAAAAGGCATAGCGTTACATATGACTTGAAGTTGCCCAACAGTTTGGTTACCCACCGCAGCTGATAACTGTGAGTGATCTCATAGGATGCAGCAAGTCGAAGCTTAATCTTTGCTCCTTATATAAATAAAAGACGTAGCGTTATCCATGACTTGAAGTTGCCTAATAGTTTGGCTACCCACCGCAGCTGATAACTGTGAGTGATCTCATAGGATGCAGCAAGTCGAAGCTTAATCTTTGCTCCTTATATGGATAAGAGACATAGCGTTATCCATGACTTAAAGCTGCCCAACAGTTTGGCTACCCACAGCAGTTAATAACTGTGAGTGATCTCATAGGATGCAGCAAGTCGAAGCTTAATCTTTGCTCCTTATATAAATAAAAGAGTTAGTGTTATCCATGACTTGAAGTTTCCCCGCAATTTGGCTACCCTCCTTAACATAGTTATATTATTAATGACAATTAACAACCCCTTTTAGTTACATTATTACTGAAAATCAATACATCGTAGTGATCAGAAATATCTTGCCTTCCCGCGGCGTTGTTTATCCGCGGCGTTGCTCTTTTCGTTCTTTGTTGCAACTCTTTTTGACGCCACGCAGCTGCTTTTTTGTGCTCCGGAATAATCCCTTGTTATCAAATTCAAACGGAAAAATGGGTAGTTGACACTTGTGGGCAGCAGCGAGAACAGTTTTGGGCATACACCGAGACATGAAATCCAAGGTTAGATCAGTCGTCATAGCCGTTGGTTCTGTTACGCTGAAAATAAACTCAAGTATAATTAAATATAGATTGCCGGAATGTATACTCCGTCTGGCGTTTCGAAAGTAGTAAAAGTGAGGTTTTTCTCACAAAAGATGTGTCGCAGAGGTTACAATACTACCGATTTGGAAACAAAATACGTTCCTACAGAGAAAACAACATACAAGCTACAAAACGAGCAACTACAGATGAAAAGCAAACGTCATGACATTAGCATTAAATATTCTTGAAATTCAAGCCTAGTTTTATTCTATGATAAAACCATAGTCGAACTCCAGGCTGCGCATGGGGATGGGGATCCCCATCCCCATCCCCATGGGGATGGGGTGGGGATGGGGATAAATTTCTTTTCATGGGGATCCCCATCCCCACGGCGGGGAAATTTTTTAAAAAGAATAGAGAATAGAAATCTATAACTTCAGTCAAAAGCGCATGTATTGATTTATTGTGAACAGTGAGATTTGCTGGATCTATTTTACAACAAAATTGCAGGTGTATTAATACTGTGCTATGGTCCACGGTGGGTAAACCCACTGGAGCCTCATCGCCGTAGAGGCCGCGCCCGGTAGCTGAGCACAGAACAGCCGCGGGCCCCAGCACCTAACTAGATACGTGTATGACTGTATGCTCTCTAGTTTTGAATGATTAGGTACTGGGGCTAGATACTTCCCTCTCTAGTGATGCTGTGTGATACAAATATCTCACACTTTTACATATCTATTCTCTGTGCATGATACTTGCTTAATCTCATGCAAAGCGTACACACTACTTTCATTTGTGCTTTATCGCTATCCCGTAAACGATTTCGTCGAATGCGCAACTATTGTAATTCGTCATCTGAGTCCGAGTCAATATTGGAAACTCTGCCATTAAGATGAGTTTTCAATTCGTCATCGCTGATTTCAATATCCTTGGTGAGATGATGTAACTTGTTACAATATTTTTCGAAAAGTAGCGACTGCAGTACAGTTGGTCGCATTTGCTTTCGCAGTTTTTTAAAGAAGCATTCCAGCTTCACTAAAAACGCGTTCGATCGACGCCGATGACACTGGCACAGATAAAATGATTTTTGCACACTTCTGAAGCTTAGGAAGTTGATCTGCGTTCTTCCAAAAATCAGTGGGATTGCGAAATGGATATCGCATGCTGTTATAAATACCCATTTCGTTTTCTATTTCATGTATTACATCCAGCTTCGGTTTTTTCGGTACTGCCTCAAACATTGTTGAAAAGCTATCCAAGTCGCACTGGCTCGGACCCGCAACTGATGCCATTTCGTTCTCTGGTACATTCACATCATTTGTAGGCGTCCGGTTTAGCAGGTTGAGCAAGTACAATTTGACAGTGTCGTTGTAATCTTGCAAAGCAGCTTTCCATGAATTATAAAAGCGCAATTTCCCTGCTGATTTTTTTCGCGGTTGAACATCAGGCACAAATTTTGTTAGTTTCACATTTACAGATATACATGCTAATGAAATCAACAAAACGATTTACGTTATTTTCATAAATTATGTGGTTTTTTCCTAATTTGTGTTCATCTTTATTTTTATGCAGGTCATAAAATCAAATATACTATATTAAACCTGGTTTATGATTGAGCTTTAAGAGAACATTGATTATATTTTAAGAAAACAGACAGTGTTATAGCTACATTATTTTGCAGTCCTATGCAAAAATTTGTTGTCGTATAAAATATTATAAGGGTCTATTTTCTTCACTTTCAGGAAACGTAGATACTGTAAGTTCATAATCGCTTATAAGTACAGAATGTACAGCACTCGCCACATTTCACTCCGGCTTTCGAGCACGTAAGCAACGAGCCAGCAGCAGCCAGCTGTGGTGAGCACTGTAGGGTAACCCTGGTTGCTTCTACAAAGCAATCATCCTTGTTTATGAACGACGGATTATGTCAGTTTTAGTGGTCGCACGTTATATAGCTAGAAATGCAACCGGTTTACTGCGGAGGTTTCGGGGCGGCAGCGCACGATTTAAGCTGCTCTAGGTCTTGTACAAGTTGCGAAACTTAGGCGAAGGCTTAGGTTTAATATATAAATAACGGCATAGCATGTCTTTAACTTGCGACCCTAAAATTAATATTGGGAAAAACTACTATTAATGTTTGCACTATAATATCCTCAATGTTTGGTTACAGCACTCATAATAACTATTGTATAAAGAACGATATTAATAAATAATAATTAACGATAAAGTACTTGGACAACACAGCCAGCTCGAACGTTGTGAGATTTTATAACAATCACAAGGATCAATAATTCTTACAGATACAGAGGCAAGAGGTAGTAGTGTGAAAAGTACGGTTATATTATACCATGTACACAAATCAACATTATTTAATACGAAATACCCCTACGTAACTGAAGCTATTTGCATGCGAGAAGGCAAAAACCATAAGGAAGTTTATGATAACTTTACAAACTTGTGCATACGTAAATGGTATTCATGAAAACTGTAAAACCATAGAAAAGCGCTGCTTTAAAAAGCGTTGTATAGCTTTTTACAGAAGAGACAAGAACCGACAACATTACCATAATATCCAAACTAAATACAGTACAAGTTGCGCGTACCTCTTGTTATGTCATCAATAACTTCTGTTGTTCGAGGCTGATGCACATCCTGCAATAATAAGTTAAGCACGCATAGGACTGTATAGGAAACTAAATATATTTCAAAAAGTTTTAAACTGAGAACTGGCTTTTCAAAAATACTGTCATTTGTGTATTAATGCAGACTTGGTTATACGCAGAAAATGTACAACTACAAAGCAATAATTTAAACACCAGTATCTGTTATAGTTCCATTCTGTTTGGATTACGCAAGCATGTAATCAATAATTTATTACAACCTTTTAATAATTAACAAAGTTATCAGTGTCTTTGTCATTTGACAGATATTAAGTGTAAAGCTGCACACACTGCATTATGAGGTACATTTTGCGACCATAACTCACGAGCGAAGAAGCAAAGTGCAATACGAAAGAGTACATAACACTGTCTTCTAATTACGCAATAAAATCACGCAGACGGAATTATTATCATCTAGGCGTGTCTAGACGCAATGTGTTTCTGAGTCCGTCCAATTGTATTTTTCATTTTGTGTCCGTCCGAGGTTATGTACATCAACATAGATTTTGAAAACATGCAATAATTATTATCAATATGCACTGAACTAAATCTTTCATTCTGATTGTATCAACTTCGATGACAAAAACAATAATTTGTAGGCAAACTTTTACGTTTACACAAAAACTGCCGCAGTACAATTATTTATCTGTCTGAATCTCACCTGTTCGTGTTTTGGCGACGGTTCACGAGTTTTTTCAACATCTTCTGCAAAAATATGAGCAATACATATTATATAAAATATAATACATCATCGATGCCTAACTTTCACCCGAATGTTACTATAATAGTTACTGTATAATTTAATTATGTAACTTTGACCAAATCTACATTGTGTCGTAGCTACGAAATAACAATGTTTAATATTGACATTGTTCCGATGTAGCTTCTTAAATTCAATGATGGGGCAATGATGCTTAAAATTATAGCAAGTTGCGGTTAAGGTCAATTTTTGCCGGAATCGAAGTTCCGGTTACACGTCTTCCAACTCACAATAAAAATTTTTCATTTTCTTAGTCAAAATTAGATGGGAAACTAAACCATAAGTGCAGCATTGCGCTATTCTTAGTGCTACTTGTGTAACATAAAAACAAAATATTTTCTGTTTCTACATTCGCTATCAGACGTTTGGTTTACTCTTTGCAAATTAAATTAAAAAAAATAAAAATGTTGTACCCAGCCCAGAACCTGTTGGGGTATGAATTACTGATTCAACAAGCTGGCTGGGGTATACATTTACTAGTTCAAAAAGCTGATGGGGATATAGATTTAGTGCTCGAAGGACATGATATGTGTAGAGATTTGGTGGTCCAAGAACCTCGTGCGGGTTCCATCCGGTAGTGACCAGAACCTGGTGGGAGTGGTCATAACCCTGGCGGGGTAAAGGCGAAAACGACCCCGACGTACCGCGGACGAAAACAACGAAAAGCTGAAAAGTGCCATACATTTAAGAGTCTACCATTATGGACTCTTGGTATAACTAAATTGAAAAAATGCCAAAATTTCACAATTTTGTTACCAAATTTTAGCGGTTACGGCTTCATGAATTATCCAGTTGAGGTAATAGGGCACTCAATGTACTTTTCAAACAATGAAACCAACGTGTTTAACTGCATAAGTAATCCGATATGTACAAAAACCATTAATACTTCCTTTTATTGTAACTATCTATCATACCAGGCTTCGGTACTGGTTCAAGTACCGGCTAAAATCGCCGTTCTGGTCCAGGTTCCAGCTAAAAATTGCAGTTACTCTTCTGGATAATTTTGAATCCGGTTAGTCGCGACTAGGCAGGTTTTTAAACCTTCTGTAAATCGTGATATTCCGTGCAACATTAAACAATATTTTATTGTTTAACATAAAATACCCATCTCTTCGTCACGGTAGCCCATGTAAGCGATAAGGCTTCACTCCGACAATATTCACATTTATTAGCTTACACAAATTTCATCAATGGATTGAAATTAAAAAAACAATGACAGCTGTGCATTATGTTACGGCTTTGTCCCTACGAGGTGTCTGTACCGTTGCCATGTTGAAGAAGTCATAATTTGTGTAATGGTTTTAAGTATATCTAAGCTCTGATAACAATGACTGGGATTATTTTAGTGCTGTCCTTTTTGTCAAACAGGCCATGGTAACTGTAACAACCGCTGATTGGTTCAACAGTGCTTGTTGCATTGACTGATAGTTTCAAAGTATTCCCTAATGCGGTGACTCAATCAGCAGCCTGGATTATGTCGTGCCACGTAAAATATAAAACAAGTGAACATCTTTATATACATGACCTTCGATAAAATTTCCCCTTGTCTTGCCAAAATCGAGTAAACTGGAGTTTGCCATAACATTTTAGCACCGAACCTATCCACACCGGGAAAATACGCTAACCCTAGCCAGGAATATCCGGAAATAATACCTTTCAAATATCGTTGTGCGGCCTGCTTTTCTTGTTCGTTGGTAACCGTTTGAACGTTGAACATGCATTTTCGCACAATGTCATCGCGACCGATTGAGCTAAGTGCTTGTTCCAGAGCATTGCCTAAACAGTATCAGTCAAGCATTGTAGCTGGGGGCAACATTAGTTGGCACAAATCAGTGCATACAATTATTCATTAATACCACCAGATCTTTAGTGCACATGAACATTCATTCAAAACACAGTTCTTGACTTGCCGCTTTGGTAGTTCTCGATTTGTGTTGCTTCCACGCGAGGACTACACTGCCAACCATTTGGCAAAATTGGAGCTAACTGTACTAGGTGCAAAATACGATGAGACACAATACTTCATTAGTAAATCACCATACTGATAATCACTGACAAATTACTTCATAAATGTAGAGCATATTCCATTTTCCATGTTTCCAGTTGCGTTTACCAAGTAGCGTGGACGCACGGTATGATAAAACGGGCGCTTCTACCAAATTATTATCTATTCTAAACCATATACTAAATTTGAACCTTGAAAGCAGCAAAGGTATTTTATACTAAAAATATAGCTATAGTTAACGTATGTACCTGTAGCCAAACGACCAGCACGCTCGAACCAAATACGCAATGTGATAATAGCTTCTTGGCCGGGATATTCTGAGCGAATTTGCGTTATATCCATTTCAGGAATATCTAGCTGGCGAGCTAAACGATCCCAATCATACGTCAATTCGCTAGCAATATCTGATAGGCGAATATCAGCTTTATGTATTGTTTCGGATACTAAAATTTAAAAATATATAGCCTATATTTTCCGAATATTTCAGGAATAAAAACTCTCAACTCGTTAAATAAACCCTTTAACCGACACCATAGAAGTAATTAAAATAACCAAGGTTATTGTTTCCATGAATGATTGAGCCATACTTATCCTCGAATTAGTTAACACTGCTCTTTTGTACTTTACTGGAAAACACAGCTTATGTAATGTTTGCCATTGACTGTATATAATTTTTAGTACTCCTAGTTGAATCATAATTTTTATCCAAACATGTTCGTTAGTAGCACGAGTTTTGGTGCTTTTGTCGAAATACTGCTGTAACGTGCCAGCTAGACTAAACTCTCTTATAACTGCTAACCTGGTCCTTTTAACTGAGTATATTTCCGGTCAAGAGCTATCGTATCGCTATACGGATGCTGTGACGATGGGGCGGTTGAAATGTTATCGGCAGATGCACGACCAGTAGCGTCAGGAAGCACAACATTGAGTGTACAAATCGGATGTTGAGGAGGGAGTAGTTCGGAGCGATATTTTGGCTCGCGCATAAACGCAATTCGACCGGCTGGTGGCTCATCCATTTCGCGAAGCTAAATATAATGTCGTTCAAAAGTACACTACCGTCCAACTGAGTAATATTACAAAATCAGAACTTATGGCAGAACACAAAAAACTTTATTTTAACGCTGCGCATAAATTCGGATTATGTTAAATTAACAAACTAAGCAGTTTAAGCAAGCAGATAAATTAGGCACAGACGTTAGGGTAATGTCTAAAGAAAAACATTCAACTCCATCATTACTTTTACTTTAGCTAAAGGTACCATACTTATATATTTTTACGTAAAATTACGTCATAATCTAAAAGTACCAAAAACATTGTTGGTTATTAGAAATCCCAGAAACTGTTTGAAATTATTTAAAAGATTATTATAACGGTTTGCATATTTTTGAGCTTGCAGAATCTATGACATTGTTGTGACGTAAATTGGAGAAAGGAACCGGACAGATCTCATACACTGAACACTTCTATTCACCCAGTGAGCGAAAATTGTTATCTGCTCAGTCATTGCTGTATATCTTAAAAGAACTTACCCGAGAAACAAACGGTAAACGATTTTCTTGGAATGGAATAAAACCAACAGCCAATTGTTCGCCCGATTTCGTGACAGGCAGCAAATTTCCAGCAAATTCAAGGAATTGATGCTTTCCCGAAAGTACCTGAAATGTCGTAAAAGAATATCGTTTGATTAAATCGTAAAAGTACACTAAGGATGGAACGGGTCAAGATGAGGGACGCAACGTTATATTTAAAAAAGACAAGGTTTGCTTAGTGTGTGGATTTCGGAGGCGGCGGTAGGCATTCAGACTTAGTCTTAGTACGCCATCAACCTGAATATAGCTTACGCCACATCAGCCTAATATTGGCAGTAGGGACGATATCTCTATGGTTATGAGTATGCGCTAATTATAGGTACAGTTACGGAAAGAAGTAAACCTACCTTATAAGCGAAAAGTAGATAATAACAAATATCGCCTGTTAATTTTTCGCGGAAGATTCGCGAAAGATCTGCTTTAATTTGTTGTCAGCAACTGCAACTACATTTTGATCAAATCTTCAACAACTTTACATCTAACACGCTGTTATAATTTGTTTGGCTATATAAACGACAATGCCATCATTATATAGCACATTTACTTTTAAAACGGAGAGCGCAAAGTGAGCGGAATTTCGAAGGAGGGCGCTAGGAAAATCGTTGCAACTTCTTATTGTATATCGCTGTCATTCATAACTCAATTTGGACGGATGGATTTACACAAATTTTTTGTTCGATAGCAAAAGTGATGACGATGTGCACTTTAATCGAACGCGAACAGCTCATACCAAGTCTTGTGGGTTAAAATGGCAAAAACAGGTTTTATGGATTTTTTGCTAAATCTGGCCAAACGGGTAACAATGTTTCGCAGCACGCACAATCTTGCGACACAGGCTTCGCATAGAAAAATAGAGACCACCAGAATTGGCACATCGAGATCTACAACCTTTTGCCCAAGGCTTTTTTGTGAGACCACTCCTTTGGATCGCTTTGGGCCCGAATATTATCGAGCCTTTGCCAGAAATAGTGATTTTTCAAATTTCGGAAAGTTGCCACGTGTCTTTACCTTGCAATGAGCGCTGATTAGGTTTCAAACAGGGTTGATAACATGGTTTTGCTATCTAGAGTCTAACTTGAGTATATTATACGTTTGCAAGGGTTTCATGGGGTTTTCGGTCGATGAACACTATTTCCAAAATGGAGTGCCGTTTCATTTGTTTGGTTAAGCACTGCGTGTAGGGCATCAAAAATGGTGTATAGGTTTTTCTGAAGGCTGAATACAATGATTTGGTTATCTAGAAACAGTGTGCATATTGCGTGTCTTGTCATATCTTTTCAATAGGTTTGGTGTCAATAGGTTTGAACCAGATTTCCATGATATAGTCTGCCTTGGTTCCATATTGCTTATAGAGCATCAAGAATTGTATACATAGGTTTTTCGGTAGGCTGAAGACGATGGTTTTGTTATCTGGAGCACATCACGAGTATCGCATGCCTTCTCAGACGTTTTTATTGAGTTTATGGTCAATTAATCTAATTTCCAGAAAATAGTAGGACTTCAGTTAGTCTGGTACATTGCATCCCAAATAGCATATTATAGAGTTTTTTTCGGAATGCTGAATACAATGGCTTTGGCCAGCATGAATATTTCGTGCCTTTCCATAGGTTTTTAATGGTTTTAGGATCGGTGAACCTGATTTTCCGGATATAGTCTGACTTAAGTACTTTCGTTATGTATTGTGTAGAGGGTACCAAGAATGGCTAATAATATAGGTTTTTGGTACACGATTGTTTGGTTACTTAGAGACTACCACAAATACTTGATGCATTGTTAGGTTTTTCCATGGGCTCAGGGTCGACAAGGTCTTAGGGTAGTATATCGAACAGGGATAGTCTGTTGCAGGTGATTACGCAAAATAGCTCAAAAAGAAAACCACGCTCGTCCGTTTCACCCTTGCTAGAGAGATACTAGTTGTAAATACACAGCCGAAAACATACTTCAACATCACGACTTTTGGCAATTTCGATAAAATTTTCTTGCTTCTCTAACGTTTTGTCCTCCTTGTCGTCGGTCATACAAAATACTCGCAAATATGACTCGCGCGGATCAAGCCATCGGCCGAAAACAACAAACTTGCCCATATACGGAACCACAATTGCATCAGAATAAATATCGTGAGCCATCCGAGCTGATTCTCGAGGAGTTTGACAATCCATTAACCAGAACCTGAAAAATGCGATTATTGGTTAATTTAGTGCAGATGTGTGTCATTTTGTGTCATTAATATAATATGAAGTTAACCTCCGAGATGGTTGATTCAATATTTTTAAAAATTATTGAATTCTGAGTGAGTGAGTGAGTGAAACGAGCGAAACTTAGAAAGTATAACTCAACTTCTGATAAGCAGCTCATGTCGTGCAATATCTCATTCGAAAGTTTGAAATCTCTATTTGTACCCTTTTGTTAGACGCAAAACCGATTCCACCTTTTTTCCCCTCAAAAGCGGGTCCAAAAGGGCCCGGGCAGGGTCCTAAGGATCCCACGAAAACACGTTATGGGTCATATATCGACAACCACCGGTGTGATCTGACCGCATTTGGGCTCATTTTGTTCCGAAAGTTTAGCTCTAAAAAGCTACCAGACGATGTTGTTCGCGAGGTCACCTATGCTCCAGGCTTGGCTCAAAATGGGGTTTTAAATGGACCTATGGGACTCCCGCAAACACCAAATTGGACATATATCCTACCACTGACCCGATTCGGTTAAAATTGGGTCATTTTGTTCAGAAAGCAAACCTCTGTATAGCTATATACGCTGCGTTGCTATTGACCTTACCTGTCGAGCAGAGTTTGGTTAAGATGGGTTGTGAATGGGCATGGGACCCCGAAAGAACCAAATTGGCCATATCTCGTCAACGACTAGAGCGATACAGCCGCGATTGGGTTCATTTTGTTCAGAGAGCAAAGCTCTATATAGCTATATGTGGTGCTTTACTATTTGAGTCCACCTGCATAGCATGTTTGGTTCCATATAAGAAGAGACTAAGAAGTATATAAGAATTCAACTAAAGAGGTTGCAAAGCTATACCTGTGATATTTGTTGTCCGCCTGAATGTAATTGTTGTTTGGCACTGAATTCATGGATATTTTTAGGCATTAATGTTAACAGACCTTAGTATTAGCAAGAGTGCATTAGGGAAGAGTATGACACTTCCCTGCATTCACATTTTAGGCCGTATTTGAGGATACGGGCGTGTTTGGCCTGACCCCCCAGTTTCTGGGGGAGGGTAGGACAGACCCCCAAGTTTTTGGGGAGGGGTGGGTCGGACCCCCCAATTTATGGGGGGTTAGGGGGTTGGGTTATAAGCAGCTGCTGGTTCAACGGACCCCCGCCCCCCGGAATTTGGGGGGGTCCGACCTACTCCCTTCAAAACTAGGGGGGTCAGGCCGAAAACGCCCGTATCATCAAACACGGGCTAACATGTGAGCAGGGAAGTGTCATACTCTTCCCTAATGTACGCTTCGTATTAGTAATTGTAACTTTTTTGGCTATTTCATTTTTACTACGTAATTTTTAAAGTAATCCCCTGGTTCTCAGGTACTCGAGCAGTATTGACGTACATCTCTCTAAATTACATATTCAACATTAAAAATTCACCGTCTTGGCGATAATACAAGCTACTAGTTGTTAAAACAAAACACAGCAAAAACAGCGTATACACAAGTAGTAACAATTTAGTGTATTTACAGCGTAGCAGCACAAATGCTAAGACATTAGTTTGTTCAAATCATGCAAAACATAAAAATAAAGGGGGTTGTTAAAACCACATTAAATGCGTAAATCCGTGAGTTTTTGAGAGCCAAAATGACCTCACAATAGTATAAGCGTAATATTTGTTTCAAACTCCAGTTTCTAGTGATTTCTAGAAAAATGAAGACTTATTAGAGAGCTGTAAGATAGATATTGAAAAATGTCAAGATAGCTGCTGCAAGTTTTCTGTACAGCATGTGCTTTCCGATATAACACTAAAATAATCTTAAGTAAAAATCTGGAACCCATGATATGTGCTTTTGATTTTCAATTTTAACAAAAGTATCTGTCTTACACGTGGCAAAACCTACACACATTATACTATATAACTCTAGTCGCTGTGCTACTAATGTCCCTAATGATCTATTTTGCTTTAAACTTTACATTTTAGCGTTTTAAAAAAATATACTAATGCCTCACTTATCGTTGACAAAATTTATTAAAAATAACGGTGTTAATATTATTAATAATGTATTCAGAAGTAATACTGAGACGTACACTTCTGTACAAGAGAATGTAATAACTGGTATTCCCTGGCAATACAGACACAAAACTAACCTTGCAGAGACAGTAGTTGTAAATGAGACAGTGTCGTTGACAAAGTTTAACTGAGTTGTTCCGGTTATATCTTCCCATTGCGCCGGTGCTTGTCCACCTGTTTGACAAAATCATTATTTAAAATTATAATCAAAATTACATTCGTCTGCTACTATATTCGTAGGCTCGGCAAATTATGAAAGGTGTTCTATTGTCATCGGGTTGTAAATTGTTGAGTGCGAAAACACATTATAGCTTTATACACATTTTCGCTCATAACTAACACACGCCACTTCTGCTGATATTATACATACAGTTACAGAGAGAAATAAAATCACAGTAGACAGTTCGGAAAATTTGCTGTACCTGAAAACATGACACTAGGTCTGCTTTTAATATATTACTCTGTAATACGAAATATATAAATATGGGGCTTAATTTACTCGATTGAGGCAGAATATATAACAATAGTTTTACTACAGTACTCGTAAAAATGAATGCTTTTGGAGAATTTTCAAAATTTGTTCAGAATATGTCCGAATTTTCTTTGAAATTTTTAGTGTGTTGTATAAATTACTGGTCAACAGCTGTACGAGTTTTTTCGAAACCTGTTCGCAGATAAAAATTTTACTTTATTTCTCTTCGATGTATGTTATTATTGTCAACCATTGTGTAAACAACATACCGGTGATACTAGGCGGGGCTAATACGGGGCTTAATTTACTCGATTGAGGCAAAATATAAAACAATAGTTTTACTACAGTACTCGTAAGAATGAATGCTTTTGGAGAATTTTCAAAATTTGTTCAGAATATGTCCGAATTTTCTTCGAAATTTTTAGTGTGTTGTATAAATTACTGGTCAACAGCTGTACGAGTTTTTTCGAAACCTGTTCGCAGATAAAAAATTTTACTTTATTTCTCTTCGATGTATGTTATTATTGTCAACCATTGTGTAAACAACGTACCGGTGATACTACATAGCAAACGGAGAGTCGGTGGGTCCTGTCCCTGACCGTGATACTGTGTAGTCATCGTACGATTCGATCCCTGCGGCAGTGGAATTGTCAGTGTAATTGGCTTGTGAAATTTACGTCTTCGCGGTTCGACGGTAATAATTGGTGAAACTGCAACACGATTGCCGTGAAGTCGATTCACCAATTCGTGTGAAACCGGTTGTGCCTGGCAAAACAAAGATAAATATTGCATAATCATAGGGTTATTGTTCAATAATTCAATGCATTATTTTCCACAAAAGCAGACCTTGATTGTTAGCACAAACGTGGCATGCATAGATAACTTCGTTACGCATCCAAGAACTACGATAATTTTAAAATATTGTTCTGCAAAATGCAAAGAAAAGACGGTATACACAGTTAGGAGCGAAAAGATAAGAGTGACGATAGCTGGATCGGAATGTCGGAAAGCTGAGGTCAGCGGATGTCAAAACGGCGAAGTAACAGAATTGACATGTACTTAAAGCGCGTATTAAGCTTCTTCTATACACAGGCCCTTGAAACCGATAATTATTTAAACTTATTTCATCGTAACTTGCTGTAATGGCTTTAGTGTACTTTACGAGGTAAGCTTGCGGCAACTTGCGGCTCAGCCGAACTGACATGCATCACATTTTGCGGTCCTAAAATGTTAATTATATTTGACACAATGATTAATTTGAGCATAAAAAACCCTGAACCTATACTCGGGAAATACAGTAGAAAACAAATCATGGCACTTTTATTATACTTATATTATTTTAGAGTACAATGAAAATTCTTTCAGAACGACTGTTTAGGAATATATTTCCAGAGTACACCTATCATTATCATAGCATCAGATCAGTATAGAAATCGAAAACGAACTTACCTGCAAACTGACTTTAATCGTTTTAGTCAAAGCGCCTTCGGGAAAGATCGCTTGAACTTGTGGAATGACCGTCGACGAAATCATGCCGCCTTCGGGTCCAACAGCATGTACTTCTTGTCGAACTCGCGTAACGATAGCAAAAAATTGTGGAAAATCGTTTGTTAAAATTCGAGTAATTCGTGTCGTTTGCAAATCCTCGAGCTGCGATAATTCTGTAAATTTTAAATACAGCATAAGCGTAAATTAAAGTAATCGTAACCCCTATAAGATCGAATTCAACAGAATTTGACATTACCTAAAAATCCAGAAAAACAGCCAACATTTAGAGTATTGTCTACACTTAATGACACAGAATTTTGAGATGCTATCGATCAGTTTTGACAGCAGAGCTGGTTACTTTAAAATTAGCAATATGTGTGGTTATACCATGCGTTCACCTACCAAATTTGTAGACTCGAAACGTGCCCTATAATTTTTTCTCACATCTGACGCCTCATGTTACTTGCTCTGTGGGTATCAGGTTTATTTCTTTCGGTAGGCACTGAAATTTCTGACCTCTCACGATAAAAATTTCACAAGTTGAAACTAAGCTGTCACTTCTCTCCAAATTTTCATTTCTAAGAAAAATCGTTGCCTATATTAAAAATTATTGTTTAAAATAAATGTTAATCCGAGCCATAGAAACTTCAGCGGAGCCTCTGAGATCATATTTTGTCAAATATTTCAACTAATCCAGAATAAAATATAGTGCGTTCAATGTTTAAACAATATAGAAATCATCTTATTTAACCCGAGGCATATCACAATAATTATCTTGAATCGTGCATATTGGTAGATGATTCCGCACGAAGTAGTGCTACACGATGTTTTCGTTGTCAACAAAAGTAGTATTTTATTTCAACTAAATTATTGTTTTCCAGATCCTTCAGCACCGTGTCAATATTTTGTCGTGTGTGCCAAACAAAGTTGAAGGTAGTAGAAGATAAGACATGTTTACACTGTGGTGAGAATGAGACATCTAGGCATTAGCATTTTATATATAATTGCTCTCTATTTGCAAAAAAATCGGAGCAAAATACTAGGTAGCCGAGAACATCAAGAGGAATTTTGAAAGACTTAAGACTGTTATACTAAATACAGGTAGGTTAAGATTGCGAGAATAACATGCATAATACAAGGTGTGTTTGCAGGTGTCTCTACATCAGGCAATGTTTTCGTTGTACATATTTGTTTTTCTACCCTAGTATAATAATCTGTATCTGTGCCGAACAAAAATATTCGTTTCTTCAATTTAAAATTGACAAAATATTTTCGGTAGTCCTACCTTCAGCATCAAAGCTTTCATTGAGAACTTCCTGAACAGCATCTTCAGTCGCCTCAAGCTGGTGCTCTTTCCAATGCTCGCCGTCATCTGAACGCAAGATTACAATTTCGCGTTCGTGACCGCGTAATGACGCAAAATGAGGTACTTCAATTATAACTGGCCTATAAGTTAAAAAACTATATATAAATGCATACGTCCAAAAGAAATTTTAAAAAACTTTAACAACTGATTATGTCGTGTTCAGTCTAATTGAGATAAAAACACAAAAATGTTCGGCGAAATTACTGTTACTGAAACAATACCGGCGACAAACGTTGGCATTGGCATGTATGAAATAATCATTCCGCTAGCGAATATCCTTGAGCTCGTCAAACAATTTTGATATCCTAGGTTATAAAACCTAAGTCTACACAATGACAATATATTCTGTGTCAAAAAGAACTCTGGATAGTAATGTAAGGATAGTGTGATTATAAAACAGGTATGGTTGGCATAACCAATTCAAAGCCCGTGTTTTAGCACAAGTTGGTGTATACCAAGTACGGGTAAGAGGAAACTGGGTTTTTACATTCAATGAATTAGATACTTTGTCGAACCAAACCGAATAGTAGATAATGCAACCAGTATCTTAGTCAAATTCAGTGAACAAGCAAGAAGACAAAATTATTGAATGCCTGGAACATAAATACATTCTTGGACATGAGTTCAAACATAAAAACATTCAATATAACCTGTAACAAATAAAATATATATCAGGGAATAGCCGGAACAGAAATTTACCGAAACCGGAACCGTTCATTTAAACCGGATCCGGAATAGTAAAACAGATGAAGGATAAAATGAAGGTATAGTGAATTTGAAAAGCATTAAAAATAACTTTTACGTTAAACTTAGTGAATTGCCATGGCATTATTGCCTTTCTGAAACTGTAAAGAGACTGAGGAAGCTAATAATGTCTATTTAGCGATCAATGTGTCGGTTTTTGGACATATAGAACAAAAAATGAGTTACACTACACACCTTTGCGTATAGTGCGTCAAATTGAATGTGCTTACAACGCATAGAGCGTAGAATAAACACTTTCGCTCTATCTCCAGTCGCCTCCTTTTAGTATACATGCGTTTGTTACATGTTGTTCAGTAGGGAACTTGAAATTATTGGTTTATATGGTTTTAAGAGAAAATAATAAAAGGTAATTTTTTGAACAGTGGACAGAGACACAGTTTAGGCTAGCGTTGGACAAACAGTGCCTGTCAGCTAGATGATAATGATGATAACTTTCCAATCAGAATGCTATAAATGAGACAACTGTGACGCTGCTCGCACAGTTTCAATAAATGCAGTTCATGGCTAAGTCAGCAGTTTCTGGCTGCGTTGCAGATAACGTTACTTTACTCCAATTTAGACCGATTCACAAAGATCACAATCGCACTGGCTGGTGATTGACGCAATTTATGTTAGCCAAGCATATGCCATATGCCAAGTACATCTACGTAAGCCATACTCTGAAACCGAGTTGGACTGTTGTAATTCGAACGTACCCCGCAAAATTCTGAATGCGTAAAATAGCCATACAAACATCGACCTAGATTTGATTTGTAGACAAACTCCTACAGGTTATTATGAAAAATTCTTACTGAAATTATGTGACCTACTTACGCTTCACACGGCAAACTGCTTAATTAATCTTTTCTTTTGCTTGTTTGTATTAGAGCTTGATCATTGTATAATATATATTACATAATGTTTGATATATCTATAAAATACTATATCATATCATATATCACAGATGAAGCAAAAATGTTGAAAATTTCAAACAAAATTTTTAAACCGGAGTTCCGGTCCCGGTATGGTTTTTGCCCTTTGCCGGAACCGCAACCGGAACATGATTTTCGCCGGAACCGGAATATATATATGTGCATATTTGTTTACCCTAAAAACTTTGCACCAGCAGGTCCCATCTCCAGAATTCGAGAGGCAAGTGCTTCGCCTTCAGACAATGGCGGCGGATGTGTGAGTTTATCCTAAAACAATTACGTGAGCAGTCAGACTCAATTAAAAAGTATAACATTTCAACTGGCAATACAAAGAAGTCTGATAATTGAAAATATGAACAAGCGGTTATTTTAAGATAATGTATTTGGTGTTCTGCAGAGATGCATCTTCGCTCGCTCATCTTTCATGAACTGGAATTCGCAATTGCATATACATGGTAGAATATTATGGATTATGTACTACATTACACATTTTATATCACATTATACTTAAATCATAGGTGTCGATATGGGGGGGCAGGGGTTATCTCCTAAGGTAGGATCCCAGCAACAAAATCTGTCTTCGGCGCGCGGAAAATTTTGAACAAAAAGAGGATGAAATTGACAAAAATTGCTGTAAAATTGGAAAATCGAATATGAAAAAATTTCAAATTGACCAAAGATGAGGAAACGTTAGTAAAATAGGAAAGAAACTCATAATGCCTGAAAAGTTCAACAATAATTTACCCCTCCCCGAGACCATCTACACCGCATCTTAACCCAACCAAACCCTCGACAGCTACGACTTAGGTGGTTTGATCTGGGGTATGTTTCAGCAGTCAACAATTGGATTGATACTGAGAACTTTGCACTGAATGTATTGCGTGGGCCCAGTTTAGGTGCGTACACTTACTTGGGCTGTTCTTTTGTCAAGTCAGTTTAGGTCGTAAAACCGATGAATGTACGCGAACAAACAATTTTCCAAGTACGCGAACAAACTATTTTCCAAGTACGCGAACAAACATTTGAAATATAGCAACATGTATGTGCTGTTCCCAATCGCTATTTTATCTAGCACAGCAGTTTCTGACCGTGTACATGGGAAAACACGAGTGGCAATAGCGGTTGTTTTCTTATACAATACACTCATTCACAACGCGAATATAGATGTCCGATTCAGCATGTCAATTTGTCAACGTGGACAACCGTGCGAAATGAAGATATTTGCCCGTACGCAAAGCAGAGCCCTTGTTCGCCGTAACTAAAATGCGAATACCGATTGCAGAAATGTGAACGCCATGAGCACGCCCTAAGAACCAAATGCAATGCCAACCTTGAATTTTGTCTGGTCACCGTTTTCGGTGAGATCTAGCTGCAGCAGTTTTGAGAATGACATTGACCGGTCGTGGTTCTACCAAGGCAATTGAGCAGTGATAGCAGGACGCGTTTAAGTGAACCGTACAGCAGGAGTAGCATTGTTTTGCCGTCTGGAACTGTACTAAAATGACTAGGGCAAAGCGCATACTGAGCAGAAAAAGTGGAGATTTGCCGCGAGCAATCTGTCTTTGGTATCCCTCCCGTTGCGAAGTGGTGCGAAGTTCCGATTGGAAGGCTTCGGCATAACGCACTTCATATAATTCTGCAAGTGCAGCAGTATATCGAGCAAATGCGAGTTTTCAGTCCACCGCACGGCACAGAATTTCAACGAGCACAATGAAGACCCAGTGACCTCAGTGTACGTAGCTCGCCTGGCAGGTGAGTTCTTGAATAACCAATATACTGAGTTGAACAAATTATTCAGTTTCCAGCCTGTCTCGGTGTAGCCAGCTTGGAAGGCGCCATTCACGACGTTTCAGCCGCAACTACCGGTGTCGATAACAGTATGGCCTTCCAGTTCTGCCTTCAAATCGTTATAAAACTACCAGTTAACGTTCGGCGCGTCCATATACACCTTAACGTTGACCTTTGCGAAGGGAAGGTTGCCAAGTCAACTTCGAAAACCAGCGGCCAGCTATCATTGCTGTGTTCGCGATGCAAGGATTCGTCAAAAGAAACTACGAAAGCATCAGGGTGTGCCATTGATGTGAAGACTTGCTTTTTGAAGTACGGAGCAAGACCAAACAAACGAGATGCAGTATGCTGCTTTGGAACGGCTCAGCGAAACTGTGAGGCAACTGCGCTGTCTTCGAACATACGCTTGAACATATCGTTATACCCTCACATCTTCGATAGAACAAATGTCCATGAACCTGCAGAATCTCACAGATTGCATGTCCGGCAAAGAAGTTTACACCGGATCTATAAGCGACTAAGCCCCAACCAGAGCCACCAAAAATGGAAGGCAGCTTCTAAAATAGCTCGCGACAGAAAAAGGGCAGATTATTACATATATGAAACTAGAATGCTCGAAAACATAAATTCGAAAACTTTTTGGAACATTGTGCAAGGATAATTCAAAGTGAAAGCGAATATTCCGTGCCTAAAGCTCCAAGAGGGACAAATTTTGACGTAGATGAAGACCTGGTTCATCGATCAATTCTAAATCTGGCTAGTAAAAAAGTTTTGGTGTAGACGAAATTCCACAGTTTCTTTTGAAGGAGCTGAAAGTCTTGTACCTATAACAAAAATTATTGAAACATCGGTGGAGAACGGGACCGTTCCTTCGTGCATAAAACAGTCGAAAATTAAGCCCGTGTTTAAAAAAGGATCACGGTCAAAACCCGAAAACTACCGACCGATAGGACTTTTACCTGGCTTAGGCAAAATTGTCGAAGAAATTGTAAAATTGGACATATATGATTTCTGTGAACAGAATCGTATCGTGTCAGACCAACAATATGGCTTTAGGAAAGGTCGTTTGTGTGCTACTCAAATGTTAATGTGCTTAAATCAGTGGACTAAAGCATTAGACAAACGGAAAAAAGTAGATATTTTTTACTTGGACATATCTAAAGCTTTTGATACTGTTTCCCATCCGAAATAATAGAAGTACTCGGTGCCGCAGGAATTGCAGGTCGCGCTATTGAGTGGGTAATAAGTTACCTATTCAATCGTTCTCAGTTTGTGTTTTTAGACGGCGAAAGGTCGGACGTTTTACCGCAAGGCGGCAAGGTATACCGCAAGGCGGCAAGCTGGGGCCGTTGTTGTTTTCTATGTTTATCAATTATTTGCCCGATGCAGTCAATTATTGCGACGTGAAAATGTTCGCAGACGATGCAAAACTTTCTGCTATTAGTTCGAAATTCATTCGAGACTATCAACGTTCATTCGGAAGCTTTCGAAAGTGTTCGACATCTGTTTGAATAGTGTTAGTATGTGACCGTTAAAATGTAATCGAAAGTGCAAAAGAACATGTTAAAACCACCGCTAATATAATAAAAATGCTAATGTTGTTCGAAAAGAGTGGGAAAAGTTTTGTATGCAGTTCAAAATTGTCCGGGAATTCAAACTGGGACTGTTGTAGCTACTCGTCTACACTACTCTTCAATAATGTCGCCTAATGAAACAAATCAAAAATAGATTAATTTTGACTAATTTAGTGTCCCAATTGAGGTAACCAATGCTAAAATTTTACTAAGTTTGGTATCAAATTAGGGTATTTTAAGCCTTCCATAAGTGTCACAGTGTTAAGAAAATGCTCCTACAGAATCGAAACGGTGAAACCAACATAGTTCAACGTGTTACACAGTACTATGGGCGAATAAGCAAATTGGACCCTTTAGCAAGTACAAAATTCACTCTATCAACTTTTCTGAAATTTAACTCGGGGTATTTTTAAACTTTAATTAAAACGGTTTTCTGGCTACAATTGTAAATGAGAAAGTTCTAGCCTCAACGAGCATTGTTTTTCGATCCTTCACTTGACAAGAGTTGCATTCACTTTAAAATGTAGAAGAGGCAATATCACCAAAATTAGAAATGGCCATTAAGCGACAATTTTCCGAATTTTGTGTCAGGATAAAGATGTCATAAAACGTAAAATTACATTATTAGTGTGAGTCTAAGAAAATATGAAAATCCACCCCATGATCCATCCATGATGAGTTATGATCCAACATCGTCCAGTATCCATAATCGTCCATGATCGATTATCAACAACATCGTCCAACATGATCCATCATCATCGACATCGTCTAACATTCCTCCCATGATGAATTATGGCTGTCATGAGGCACGACAGTCTTTGCATTATTTACCATTTTCAAACACTATCAAATTTCATCCGCCTCTCAGTGTCCTTTTCAATTTATCTGCAATACGACTGCTACATTTATATACATCTTATATAGCTACTACATACACACCTTTCGGAGATATCGACACGTAATGCGCATCGGCATTGGCGCTTTTCGTGGAGGAACAATTATTCGAACTCCAGAATGACGACATCCTCGCATTGCACCGCCGCGTGCGTCAACCATAAATGAGATCAAGAAGCTACAAGCGAAAAATATGAAATGAAAAAATATCATACCTTTTTAGCTGTAACCTTCGACTTACGCGGTACAAAAAATAATACAAAATTGTGGAGTAAACACACAAACCAGATGTATAAAGATGTATTAACCAATGTGAGCAATGCTGTAAATCTTGCTGTCACGTAGTCAGAGATTGATTGAGGATAGATTGACGAATATCATTCTAGTCACAAGAATACTCTTGAGGTTCTGAAACACGAACCGCTACTATATAATGACTCTATGTCAGAGTGGGAACAAAGCATGGATTATGTCGAATTTCCGGACCGGGCCGGACAGCCTTGCATCAAAGAAACAGTGTCGCTTGTTATTCAGAACGTTTCATTACTGTGGGGAAATTGCGGGTAATTGTCTCAATAAAGTGTTAAAGGTTGCATTAATAATTCAAATAAAACATTTACGATCTGGGATTGTTGTAGAAACCGATGACTCTCATAATGATATTAAGTACAAGAGCGCACGTGAACCGAATATTTACAGAAAACAGTGGTGTTATTAAAATCAGCTGTTAACAATGAGTTAAATATGTGGATAGATAACGCTTCCATTTCACAGAAAATTGAAGACGAAAATTAGCACCACCAACTCCATTCCAGTATAGGGCTGACTCGGGCCTTTAAACTTTAAGAGCAATTCAAAAGTAGATGCAAGAGCAATTCAATAGGTGTAGACACAAATCAAGGAGTTTGGCGAAGCACATCAGGTTTTTGCACCTGTATGAGCTTGTTACCACCAATTAATCGCCGAGAACGTTCAATTTTGAGTGGCAATGCATCTCTGAATATTTTTAACCTCCTTACGTTGACATATAACTTAGAAAATAAAATACTGTGCAATCACACTACTCTATAAGCAGTTTATGTGATATACATATATTTGTTGCTGTACTAATGAATATTTGCACCGATAGTGGTTAAACTAGTAATGCTATACTGTGATAGAAATTGTGAACGTGAACTGCACTAACAAAAAACCAGCATCTATACGGCAACAAGCAATATATTATATGCATAGCATGTAGATAATTTTGATTCCAAATCCATTTAAGTCTAAGCGTTTAGTCATAGCATGGAAGACAATTTAGGATCGTTCAAACTGAATTTCGGGGTTAGAAAACAAAATTATTACCAGTAGCAACTGAGCTGCTGTATATTTCACAAAGATGCAGTTAAACTAGTTGCCATAACTTAAACTGTACTTCAGAATGTTAAAAATATGTCACCATTGTAACATTTTGCTTTTTTACATAGCATTACCCCGCTAAAAATATGCTAGACACAAATGACTACCTATAAGCATTTTACTATAGCAGAAGATAAACAGTATCGAATATAATATATACATCAGGTTCTCGATTAATTAAAATATCTATTCGGTTTAAAGCTCAAAATATAAGCTAAAGTCGTTCTGCATGCATTATAAAACCACGAAGTTCAAATAAATCTGAAATCAAAACATCACTAACCAGCTATCATTTTATTGCACCAGAGCTGACTACATATTTCCACACAAACAAGAGTAAAAACCGCAAAAAATAAAATGATGTAAACGGAACGAACATTAGCCGAAACCGGAGCTGTAAATTTTAGCCAAAACCGGAATTGGGTCTTAAGTAAGTAAAAGCAAACTCAGTAAGTGAAGTAAAACACATATTAATGAGCCTGTTACTTCTTGAGCGTGAACGAGGGAAATATAGTGTTATTTAATTATATAATTAAACACGTTGGTTTCATTGTTTAAAATTACCTTGCCTGTGAAGCGCTAAATCATGACAACGAATTGCGAAATTTTGACACTTTTTCATGTAGTTGTACATTCAAGGTTATATTGGGTTTATAAATTTTTGAAGTAAATGGATACAATTAATGCAACTGTATTTACATGACAGGCAGCTAATTTTGCAATCGGAGAACTACAAACTTAATTTTTTTCTTAATATAATTTTTGAAAGTTCCGAATTATAAATGTCGGATGTTTCTACCTGGCATTGTTTCGTTAATATTCGGTTACATCATTTGAGCAAATCCTAAATGATTAGAAGAAAGATTCTGGTACAAACAAATGCTTATTTTCCAACCTTTGCAGCAGGAACCAAGAAAGCGCACAGTTTTCAACAATATTTCTTAACCCACGGTGTTGGGCTCTGTATGTGTGTGAAACATCTCAGAATGTGCTGAAAGTTACATGTACTGTTTCCCCTAATGCGCTGCCTGTTGTATAACTGATTTTCTGCACCTATGAAGGGGTTCACGAAGTTAATGTATATACGTATCCTCGAAATAGACGATGAACGCAAACTAGTCATACTCGTCCTGTATCCACTCACTGGACGAATTACTTGTGTTAGGCAAATCTCGGTAATCTGAACATTCGAAATTGCTTTATGCCGTGGTCTCTCAAGTGTGAAAGAATTTGCTAACTGACACATTTTCCTGTCGAAAGATACTAAGGATACTAAGCTGGAGCCGTTGGACCGCAACTTGAATAACAGCATAACTAACAAATTCTGGACTACAGAGCGCTTCAACAAGTATAAATATTATTATTTCCTCATATTACCAAGTTTTAAATAAATAAAACACGGTTGCTTAATTCAAAATCTAGGAGATTATAATAATTCCGAAGTTTTTTAATTTAGATGCATGTGTATTGCTAATAGTATGAATTTAAAGTAAAATATCACACCACTCTACAAGAAGCTCTCGGTTCCGGTTTTCCGGCACCCAGAGTGCAGGACGTATATCCAAAACACCAACGGTTATCCTGTCGGACCAGACGAATTAATAATATAATATGTTGTTAGTCTTTTGTTGACTAGCGTTGTCTCCCTGTTCCTAATCAACTGTGTAGTATAGGTCAAAAAATAGCTGTTGCGAAATCAGAAGAGCTAACCAAACCTACCTGAAGGAACACAATGGCTGAAAATGCTATTTTTATGTTGCAAAATTATCATCAACAATAGTGTCACATATCGCCGGTTTTATGCAAAACCGGTGTATCTCCAAAATGTATTTAACTCAGTTCTTAGCACCAGGTGAAAGAGCGCTGACGATTCCCATTTGCGCAAAAGCGATCTAAATTAAAACCTACGTATAAAAAAGCAGGATTAGTGAAAAAGCGATCTAACTCCACTTATAGTAAAAACTTCTATGCTACACCGATCTATCTACAAATACACCAGATATGTGCAGAAAAATTTTATGGAAAACTGGTCCAACTCAATTTAGATCAGTTTTGCACAAAATTGTTTGGAGAAACTTTTGCATATTGCAACAAGATAGGACATGATAATCAAAATAGAAAATGGTTTTGCTTAATGTCAAATATTGTATTCGGCTAATGTTTCAAATTCAATATAATATGGGACCGAATTTTCGCCGCATAATACCTAAATTTCAAGATGTGTTACTGCATTGGGATGATGACGACATTGAAAATGCTGTAAAGGTATCAGATGTCAAATGAACCCGATGAGCGTTTTGTAGCTAAACCAAAATTGTCAATGTGGTGTCCTCAGGATGAAAAGGTGGCGGACGGGACAGATCGTAGCAACGGAACAGCATATATTATATGGTTTGGTTTGATAATTAACTCCGGCACGGTATTGGAAAACTTTCATTAGATATCTCGCCATATAGATATCCAAAAGACATAAAATCGAAATTTCGATTTCATTAAACTAGCCGAAAGCGGATTCAGTAACCGGAATCCGAAATTTGCCAAAACCAAAATTCCTATTACTCTCTGGATAGTACATATACAAAGGGCTTCAGCAAAAATTTGACTGTGTTTTCTGTAAAATAATCAGTTCCCTGTTTTTGGCAATTCTTAGTTTTATTACAAGTAATACTCGGCAAGCAACGTCTATAACGACGCCAGTATCCTAAGCTGGCCACCACACCAGTACCTTTCATTAATAGTATCTCTTTAAACATTAAAGAAGTCAATTATGTATACATTTTGGCGATGTCAAAGAAAATATGCCTAAAGCTGTGTTTATAATTTAAAACAGTTTGGTCAAAATCTGAGTTAAAATTTTTTAAGCTTAAACGTGTGAACGCAACTTGACTAACAGTGGCCATTGTTGCCGATGATTCAGCTCCATTCAACGGAGCATAGGTAAAACGGGGTAAACAAGTTGCATACCCACATAGTTTAACTTGCAGCGATATCAAGTATCTTTCGCCTTTTCTCGATACTTATTTTACAATAGGCAATCAAAGCAACATGTTAATTTATTCATGTCATAAAGACATTTTGACAGTGAGCGAGTGAGTGTTTGGAAATTACTACAACGAGAATGTATCCAGGCCATCCTTAAGTTATGTCCCATTGCGTTATACCAGGAAAAAGCCTACTGGACATAGTTGGCCTACACCAAAAATCTAGTCACCTTTGTTATATCAAATAATCTAGGTGCATTTTGTTAAGTCAACTGAAACTTTATTGAAAACCCATCAAAGTGCACATTGTAGCAAATGGTGTATTGGTGTGTCCTAGGAGCAGTACACCACAGAAACTCATCCGGCTCGACCAATCCCATCAGGTGTAGACGTCAATTTAAGTTCAAATTGTGCTTATTTAAGTCAGCAGATATAGTATTCACTTAGGGTTCACTCATGGCAGAAAACGCCTTTTTTGCCTACAGCAACCACTTCTGTGTTATAATTTAACACTTACATTCTTTGTTCATGTCTGGGCCTCACATTTAACTACTGTGGCTGCGATGCCCATTTGAGGCTCAGATCCTGTACCTCTCTGACGACATTTTGACACTAATACCTAAGACGCCAATATTAGTACGGAATATTTCGGACAGAAGAGTAAAATTTTGCCCAGGTTATACTTAAACTTAAAGAAAAATCGCTATATATGATAACTCAATGAGACGAACTGCGCATGGTACACCAGTTAAATATCAACTTGTACACTGGTGCGAATAACAATAATAATCTCTATATCTGAACAGTCTACATAATGTAATAAAATCTGTGTCTACAAATAGTATACGAAAATACATAAACCAACACCAAATTGATAAACCATGTCCAAAAAAATATAAATATGAACACAGCGCAGTGCACAAAACAGCCACAACAGCTTACGGTCACAACGATCAGTACTAACCTTCTCCACTTCAGCCGGCTTAAAACGTACAATTATTAAAAAATGGTTGTTACATCGCATAGTAATTTTCTGTATACCTTTCATTGTAGAAAGGCGCCTTGGTCAGCGAAATCGCAATTATCTCGGGATGCCGGAATGGGGGCCGGATAGACGGATCACTGTTTGGCCTATTGCAACCCCTATTGGTGACGTCAAGACACCGAGATTTTTAAGCAGTCTTCGTCAACTATAAGGCTGACCCCAAATATGCGAACCCAACCCTACATGAGAGGCCGGGTCTGAACGCCATAAAGCTGTTATTTTAATACAGGAATAGTGAATTCTCTCGAATTTATTAGTACACTACAGGTCCGACGGCAGTTGGGAAAAGAGTAATGCAGCTATAATAATAACCAATGTTACTCTGTAGAAATTTGTAGTTTATGTCAATTAATAGTGCGATTCACAATAATTGCTAAACAACTAGGCTTTTGTATCCGTTTCGCAATCACATGAAATACCGCCCTTACAAAAATATAGTTAGATGAACACTTGATATTTCGACAGAAACACACATATGAACTATTACAATTCACATTCATACACCTGCTGTATTCAACATATAGTAACCAAATATTGGTAAACCAGTAACACCGCGCGACCCTTGTCATTGCATTAAAGATTTCGGAAGCATCTCTAAACTAGTAAGATCACCAGGGTGATTGGAAGTTTATGTTTAGTCTTGTGTCAACAGTGGAAAAAGAAAATTAGATTCATCAGCTCACACCGGAGCCGAAAAAGTTCGTCGGTGGTTTGTTTCTGATATTGTGCCGGCGGGTAGCGGGTAAAGCAGGGCGTAGTGAAATGCCTACAACGTGAAATAAACTGGAGATTCCGTTTTTTGCGCTGCCTAAAAGACGCAGTCTTTCGGTTCGGTGAGCGATGCCCCCGAAACTGGGTGGTTTTCTTTGACGACCACTATCGAAATTATTACGTGATTACTATGACTGCGTCTTAACTCAGTTTATTGATACACAGGAACTGTCATCGAAATGGCTATATTGTCCATTTATTAGTTCCTATTCAAAGCTAGCTCCTTTAGTGGCCTCAATATAGGCCTTTTTGGTGGGTATCTCAAAAACTAAGCGATTTGCTGACTCAACGCTGCTAGAAACACCATATGGTGAGGGTGTTATCTATTTCACAATATTGTTAACCTGGAAATACAGCACATTCTTTGTCGTGTAGCCTGTGCTGCGAAGGCTGCTGGCAGAGTTTGTATTATGAAGCTAAACACAGTAGAATGGTTAAAAACAAATAATAATGAATTTCGAAAGCCACCGAGTAAGGTTCATAATTGCGGGCTTTTCGGGGACCAAAAATTCTCTGAGCCCGCGGCTACGGGCTTATGCGTGAATCCACTTTAGGTGCGTTCACCTGGGTTGTTCTTTTGTCAAGTCAGTTCGTACAACATGTGCAAATGCGATTACCAATCGCGTTTTCTCTGGTACGCTATAACACACAAATAGACCGCTGATTGAGATTGTCATTTCATGAACGCGGACAAAGTTGCGAAATAGGCAAATGTGTGCGAACGCAAATTCCGTTGGTACATCATACAGCCCATGTTCGCGCTCACAAAAATGCGAATACCAATTGCAAAAATGGGAAACCGAATTTCTGCGTGAACCAATTCATGGTTTTGACAAAATAACAACCTTGGTGTACGCAACGAAAGTCGACTCAAGCATCAGTGGCGGTAGACAAGCTTCTAATATTCGCGGGTACTTAGCATGGATGTGAAGTAAGCCACTTGGCTGGCAGAAAATATTACAGAAATAGATATATTGTAATATACAAAATATATTCAAGTACAAACCGTGAATATGCCAAATCCAGGGATCTATATACATTTATATAGTGAGAATAATATTGAGCTCTAACTGTTAAATAGTTCAATTAATAAATTGTTAAGAAATAATGTTTGAATAATAGTAAAAAAATTCACTCAGAATGGCAATGGATATACCACACGGACAGTGGAACCAGTACTTGCACCAAACAATAAAGTAGTTATGTACTGTTACCGACTGTTGAGACGTATTAAGATAATTAACAAGTTTATGGGACAGAATGTCCTCACAATCTTAGTAAGCGCGAAAGCTGTTTCAAACTACAGTTTCTCATGATGGTTTTATATAATCTTCATTTTTTGGAAGCGTCTAAGACCTCACGCCTCCTACTCCAGATAGATTGATACCAAAAATTCAATATTAATATTGGCTTCCATATTTTCGCTATGCCCAAAACGGCTGTACTATGTTGCAAACTGTTGAGAATAAGGTAAAATCAATCAGCTTTAATAAAATATTTGCATAACATAATTGGGCTGAATTTGTAGTACCATAAAAAATTTGGCACTGTTTTCTGAAATCGAGCCAGCGCTGCTTTCTGATTTTCCGGGAAAAAGTTGTCACCTTCAAGATCACGAAAAATATTGAATAATTGCATGCTTCTGATCATTGTAAGCATGTAGTTCTCTGCTACGCAGCAGGTAGTTTTATAATTTACTGATGTTGTTTATGTAGCTGCTATAATAACAAATATGTAGTACATCCCGACATCTTGACCACATAACGAATGTGACATATCTCTTAATTTTCATTCAAAGAAAAATCATACCCTAATACCAGAAACCAACGCTAACATTTTCGTTTTATCTCCATACAATTACATCAAAACAAACGTGACCTATGTAGTGATTCTTTTACAAGTGAACACATTAGCTGCGCGTTGACCTCTATATGCGGGGTTACTTGGAAAACAAATGATGCGTATTCTACGTATATTGAGGGTCTATGCAATGACAAGCCACGTACGGAAACTCATCGCGATTAGCTGTTTTTCACAATAGTGAATTCCTTGGCAACGGTATTCGACGCCCCATCTGCAGAAAGAAGAAAAGAAACCTCTTTGGTAACCACTGCGTAGGGCCTATCAAGTCATACTGAACGAAAGATTTTCCGCCTTAACGATACTATGAAATTGGTCACACCGTCCCGTGATACTATAAAATACATCGTGCCATGATCTTTGTCACAGCGCCAATTCAATAAAACGCTCACTTTTTCGGGCGCATACCCATTGATAGCGTGCAATAAAGGAAACGAAACATCCAAACTTTAAATAACGCTTAATATAGGGGACAATTTGGTCATTTCGATGACAGCGTTCACTACCTAACAAAGGAAACCAAGAAGTGGACAATAAAGGAAATCATCTAATAATTTTAGCAGTGAATACTAAATAGACCAAAAAGTTTTTGCGAAACGACACCACTATGTCATTTTGATTGCGTTAAGTATGTGGAACCACCCAGTCATTTCGACAATAAAGACCACTGCTGAGCACGTAGGATTATACATGTTTCGGGTACCCAGTACCAGCGGGCATAGCCGCTACACGCGTGTGCCCGGTACCCGTCCGCTCGAGACTTGAACCCGTTGAGGACCCGGTCCCAAGTACCCTTACCAGCGCACAGCTCTGCCATCATCACAAAGTATACAAAAACAAAATATTTTTGTGCTAACGTTTTAGGTTATACATAAGTCCTGATAGAATCATGAGATGGTAAAATGTAGACCACCATATTTGACGCGGAACCTTCTCACCGAGAGATAAAACTATACTTATTGTTTCAGCGGCAGACTGGTGAGTTATTATCTTTTCGGGTTGGTACCTGAGGAAAATTTGCTGAATTTTGGCACCAAAAATAGCCAAATTTTGCCACGTTTTCACTGTAGATACATGTAAGGTAGAATGTATCTATAGGTTTTCATTGTTTCTGAATACGTTAAAAGCAATAATATAATATGCATCAAATAAACCTAATGCTGCGGTCCGACAAATTAAAAATCACTGTTCAAAATAATTTTTCTTCAAATTTGAGATAGATATAAATTTCAAAAGTTCTTGTCTTTTAGGTCAATGGAAGAAGAAATAACGAGTTCTTCGATCTTGCTAAATGACTAAAATGGTTTGAATTACAGTTAAAGCATTGCTGGTATATAATTGTTATCGCGGAACTTTAAACGGGGTGAGGGACCTGAATTTAAAACGAAAAAATGGTTGCTAGGCGAACAGTTGCTAGCCGCTTTTCTCCTCGATTTGCGACTTACTAGTTTTGTTCGTAAGCGCGGGCTTGCCATTTATTTTCATAGCTACTGCGTAAATAACATAATTAGCCCAGAAAACCTGTGCTTGCAAACACTATATATTTTTAAATACCATCGACTTAGCTCAATTTGAACAGTATTTTGCTCCCAAATATTTTATTAAAGTTTGGATTTAACCTTACTATTTCGTATCAGTTTGACAAAATATCCAGTATAGACGTTTTTGATATAACAAAAACGTGGAAGCTAATTCTAATATCGAATTTTTGAAATCAATCTCTCCGGAGTAGAAAGCACAACGTCTTATGAATGAGAGTTACATAAAACCACCACGAGACACTGCAATTTTAAAACACATTTCGCGTTTACTATATTGTGAGAACGTTTTGTCCCACAACCTTGTTTATAATATTTACAATTACATTATTCAATAATTATAGTTACATAATAATTAAAGCATATGAAGCTAAAAAGTTACATCTGGCTACAATATAGCATTATGTGTTGTCAAACGTGTTTCTACTTATTTCACTTATTTGTTTATGCGTTTACATATGTAATCCTGTAATTGTAGTTACCAAGAGTGCATTAGGGAAGAGTATGACACTTCCCTGCACTCTAATGTTAGCCCGTGTTTGATGATACGGGCATTTTCGGCGTGACCCCCTTCCCCCCAAGTTTTTTGGGAGGGGTCAATTGGACTCCTCCCCTATTTCTGGAAGGGTCCGTTGAACTAGTAGCTGCTTATTGTATATCGACCCCCCAAATAACTGGTGGGGGTCAGGATGAAAACGCCCGTATCATCAAACACGGGCTAAGATGTGACTGCAGGGAAGTGTCATACTCTTCCCTAATGCACTCTTGTAGTTACCAATAGAAATAAGCATGATTACGACAATGCGGCATAGCCAGGGAACAGTCAGACCATAGGCTGATAACGTTAAGCACAGATTACCATTAAGCAAAGGAACGAAACGTATTAAGCAAATAGGATTTAGGTGTTAGCGATTTCCATCGAAAACACAAAAGGAGGTTTATATCACCGTGTTCAGGTATTGATTTATTTAAGACACAAGAATTCACAAAGCCATGTTTCATTAGACATGGACGCCATAACGGCACTAGCAGGTTTTAAAGGTTTCATTTACTTTTTCTTAAAATATATTAAATTCTATCAAAAATGTTAATACGAAACGTCTATACCATAACTAAAAAGTGATAACGTAGGGAAAAATACGAAGGAAAAGAGCGAGCGAATATTGGACCTAAATTTTGACATTTCGGGTGTAAACATTTCATATCTTAACTGAATACTATTGCAATACATCACTCATTTAGCGAATGAACCATTTCTATCACAACTAGTTTACGTGCTTTAAAATGCATCTTCTGATTTCGGTTACTTCCTAAATATGTGGCGAATCCTAAAATTTAACTGCGCAAATTTTTTTCATTGGTTTGATATTAGCAGACCCGATAATCGATGTCTACATTCGAGAGAGTTAGTCAGTATTGCGTTGGAATTAACAGTTAGTATTTTTAAATATAAGAGCTGCCTTTCAGTTAAGCACGGAAGGGTATATTTCATAGTGGGAAGACCCTGAACTAAGGAAATTTTTATTTGCATTTATGAATGGGCATTGGAATTTAGTTAAAATAGCATAATTTGTAGGAACATACGATCCACATTTTTTAAAGCAATAAAAAAACTTTAAAAAGGTACTCTCTTAAAATTTGTATGAAGAAAGTTTCATACAATTATTGTGCGACATTATTTTGTCATGCAATTTGTATACAAATTAACACAAATACTGGCAATCGCATGGCGAACAAATCCTACAAAACTTATTCACCAATTTTTACAGTGAAGTGTAATTATGTCTACATAAGTTGCAAACAAAACTGACCACAATAAATGTATGACACATTGTACATATTGTAGGAATTGTGTTCACATGTTTACCTTGCATACACCATTTATATGATAAATTACACATGATTTACATGAAATTGTATACAAAAATGTATGATTATTTGGACATAATTTGTATGAAATGTCGAATAATAAATGTAAATATATGTTTTGTAGCACATAATTTGTTTCAATGTGTATAAAGCATACGTACAGTAAACTTGAAAATAGCACAAAACGTTTTATACAAATATTTATAAACTCATACATTAGATATATTTATTATACTTAATACAAAAATATATGCAAATTTATGCATTAGATATATTAAATTTCATGCAAATAAATAAAAAATACATAAAGTTTATATAATATTTTTCATACAATATATACTTAATTTCATACAGTGCATGTGCTGTATTAGATGCAAATATACGCGATGATTTGTATATTATGCTGTATATTCCATGCTATAAAGTGATAAATTTCGTCCACTAAAATTATATTTTTATACAAAGGAATCTGAAAATTCAGACAAAAGAGAAAACCGCTGCAAGAAATTCCATATATAATTATTTTGATATTCACACATTACAAATGTATGAACTGTCGCACTTAAAATGTGTATATAAACTAGACCACACAAATAATGTATGACACTGAAGTCTTTTCCTTTAGCCCCCCCACAGTGACTGATGATACAGCGATAATTTTGGTACCATTCCAACCAACTGGTTCAGAAAATAATCACGGTTCGTGAATTAGCAGCTAGTCTTAGGCTTTTGGATTTCAAAAAATGGCAATAGCTACTTAACCCGTGAACCGAACGCAATGATTTTATTGGCCATCAACTTAACTCGTTAATCCGGTTCGAGTTAATGTGGTTAATTTATTATGCATATATAGAGGAAAAGTTTTTGGAAAACAAAATATTAGTACTAAGAGGGCATAGGAAACCCAAATTGGGATTGGGATCTACTAAGAAGACATTGGGAACCCAAAAAATCTTATGAAAATTTCACATAAAAGTGGCCGAAATGGGTATATATTTTCGGAAACATTTCGTCGAATGGCACCAAAATTACTGCTAAACTTAAAAATTGATCAATTTGGGCCTGGGAAAAAGACTACATAAAAATATCTCGATACTGTACACATATATGACATATAATATATAGTTATTTTTAAGAGGGTAGCAATATATATTTTTATGGCAAAACTACTAGCGATTTGCTACATTGTATTGGGTTTTGATTGATTAAACGAACCGCAGATTAAAAAATTTTTTCAACACAATTATCTTACTTTTTAATTCCAACAATCCTTACGAACGTGGGATCAAATTATTATCGTCAACTTTTCATAGATGAATTTTGGAACAAATAAAATTCACCAACGTGGACATAGACAAGAAACCTGGTAATGCTTCTATAATTAACCCCCAGTTTGTTATTATGTTTCTCTGACTGAATATAACGAAAAGTTATTCTTGCGATTTACGTTATATAAACATTTCCAGCTGATGTGGCCATTACCATACAATATTATACTCGTCTTGCGACAGTACAAGCATCACCAAAGAATAAAAGCGAAATAAATCTATTTCATGATAACGAAACAGCGACAACCTGGAATATTTTAAACAGCATGTCATGAACCTGATGAGCCTCGTACATGTATACATAACACAGCATAATACAGCTCTTTGTTGAAGAGTATTGCGATTAAAATGTCCAATTTTGGGTACTTCCCATTTGATTCTGTCACGGTGTATAATTTTAGTACAAGATAAAGAATCTGTAGTTTGGTGCCTGTAGCAAACATCCAGATGTTATGTATAGAGGGGGATAAATGTTAGGAAAAACCCGTAGTTTAGGGTAAACCTAAACACTCTGTGATGTAATTTACCCAACTTGGGTTGGAAATAATTCGCTCAAGTCACAGTAGGAGTGTATTACGGAGCATGCAGATACTGTCTGTTTACTTTCCTCCACACCGGGTAATAAACTATGTAAGAACTTATCTATACATTGTTATGGATTGTGTCTCAAACAGCAATTCTAATTTTACCACCGCTACAACAAACAGAACGCGCTTTTGATTACCACAGCAGTGCCGAGTACTTACTCGTCATTGTCATCCGCTTCAATAGTCTTGTCAACACTTGGTGGCTTACCAACATGTCTAAGTTCGAATTTATGTATGTTACTAATACTGCATATATGTAGCATAATAGTACTGGTTTTTCAAGAATTACAAAACTTTTTATACAATGAAACTGTTTGAGGTGGTATGCCTCGATGTTGCTGGCTGAGCATTTGATTCCTGCTTCGAACTAGTTTAGATATATAAAATATAGCAGATTACGTTTTGACCTTACTATTAGCGGAGAGGACCAACTCAAAACAAAAAGACAAGACGCCAATTTTAAGATCTATTATTTAACACGTAGACAAAAATGTTTACAGAAAAAAGACTTAACACATGTACAAAGACTTATAAACAATATTATTTTGGTTCGTTTAATAATTTGCTAGTAACTGATAAACACGAAATTTTTTTGAACACACGTTTAAACCTACATGAATCCCCTTAAAAATATTCATGGAATCGCTTTGCCGTTACCATGCCATGATCTGACTGCTCAAAAAGGTAAAAAAATGTCAAACATCTACGCGCACACTGAATACATACACAACTCTACGCGTATTAATATCAACACACCTAGAGTCTAAATCATTCGGCTTAACAAATAAAGTGTACAATAACGAAGGCATCTCAAACAATGGCAACGCTTCATAAACCATATTGCAACAAAAAATTTTTTCAATCAAAGTTACAACATTAAAATAACCATATCGCTAAAACACTATAATACTAAAATGTACCCCGTATGTATTGCAGAGCGAACAATTTCAACATTGTCAGGTAGGTAATGCCCTTCAAGACGAAAATCGTCAGGTGAAGACGAAACAGGTTGCGATTGTGCTGCCCGCTGTATTAGCGCCTCTAGCTGGTCCTGAAATAAAATTTTACCCCTACCAACATCAGAAATTCGCATAATGAAGCATAAGTAAATAAATACACAGCATCTCAAATAACAAAAACTTACTGTTTCCACGTTTACAGATTTAAATCAAAACGTGCATTATACTCCATATGCCGAGGTGCACCAAATCTAAATTGATACTATATACGTCAAATTGCCCACAACCAAATCTCATCCGAGCTTAGCGTACCGGAATTTGTAAGACCTTCTCGTGAAAAGAACGGAATAAATCCTGGAAAATCACGAGACAGTCGCAATCCAAAAGTTGAATAAAAATAGTGGATATCATAAAGCTACGGTAACGGATACCACTGATACAAACCAAATGTTCACGAAAAAGTTGCGAACATTTCTTGAATAACAACTGAACAGGTAATTTTTCGCAATCTGTTCGGTAAAACTTCGCCAAAAAATTGCTTCTATATTTTTGTCTATAATTGTACGTGACTTTTTATACAAAGGCTAGTCTTGCCTTCCATATGCATACCCACTAATGCCAAATATATTGGCAACGTTCACAAGAATGACAGCTTTAAGAATGACTAGAGAAGAAGTTTAGTTGAAACTTGAAACGGAACAAAAATCAAGGAACATTCGTAGTACTTATAACGCCAGGTAGTTACAATCAGGATTAAGTGCTCAAAAATCGATCGAAGCTTCGTTCGATTTCGGTCGTTTGCGTTTAAACAAAAATGGATTAATTTAACGAATTTCCATTGCGTCAAAATAAAAAATAATTTAATAAAAAATGCTAGTTTGCGTTTAATTTGACGAATTTCGATTGTGTTGAAATAAAAAGTAATTTAACAAAAAATGTTAGTTTGCGTTTAATTTAACGAATTTCGTTTAAACGAAGATCGCTCGATTGCGTTTTCGTTCGATTTTATAAGCACTTAATTATGATTGTCACGTACAAAACGCCGGTATCTCACTTTAATTCACTTAATGTGCTTATGCGCTCCGTAAATGTGCAACACACCTGTTCCATCGATTTCTCCATCGGAAGAGAATCATCTCCAAAGCCTTTCATATCTTCCCCCAGAACTTGCTGATCACCAATCGCTGCCTCGTCGCCTTAAAAATACGCCCCTTGTAAATAAATTTTGCGTATCAACATTACTTGATGAAATTAGCCGTATGCATTAGCCGTATGCATATTCACGTATGAATACCTGTTACATGATTGACCGTACTTCAAGATATATACGCACGGTTGAGACCATTTCAAATGAGTGTGATGGCATGAGTATCAACCTAAGCAACCATGCATGCCTCGCCTCTCGACAAAATTTAACTTGAGGGGGCTTTAAGCTGGGGGACCGCACTCCAACCTCAGGGATCCGAAAATACATGAGGGAATTTTTCCCACACTTAAGGTGGCAGAGAACCGTAACTACCCCACCGCACCCCCCCCCCCCGTCAACTGGTGTTTCATATTTGCATTTTTAATGTTTTTCAAATTTTACGAAAGCTATATGATTGTTTTGCTGCATATGTATTAACTTAACTGGCAAAAATATACACGTGTTTCTGAGGTCCGCGCTTCATTTTACTTAAGATTTTGTGATGAACATTAGAGTATGCAGTAATATTGAGTTTTAATACTGTTTAAGGACAATTATTTTGGTATCTCCTAAAAAACTTGGTTTGTTGGGGCTTGACTTATGGTAGCCAAAATTTACCTGGGGAGAGCTTCCGAAATCCTGGTGGGAGCTCGAAAATCCTGGGTGCACCTCTTGCCTCTTGAGAGGCCAGCATACCGACATCCGGATGCATCACAACTAACCGCATAATTACGTAGTCGCAGCATGAGTTTATATCGAAAACACTATGTATATAAGAGATGGATCTCCTGAAAAGCCTTCGAAAAATGCGTTATTGTATGTAAAGAAAAACATTTTAAAAAGTTGCGGTAATGGCTGTTCATGTCTTAGATATCTCCCACCGTATTCTACAAACCATTAGCATCTAGAATCATATATATTATACTAATGTATGTACACTTTAATAACTTGTCGTTTACCTATGTACATGCATAACAATGAAACTAAAAATTAATCTACCCAAGATTTTGCGAAACTGCGCACAATTATGAACATCCGGTGGTAACACAACTGTACAATTTTTACGGTAGCCATGGGCAGCCCTGAAAATGACTAAATTTTTGCTCAAAATTTCATAGTACGTACCAAAAGGCAGCGTGGCCATAGAATTGATAGTACCATCCGAATATTCTCTCCCCTAAACATGGTACCCGGGGCTCTTTACTTTTGGACAAAACTGCATTAACTATCTGTACCAATAAGAGTGACAATTATTGCCATCTACAATGTATGCATCTCATGCCATTCTGGCGCGATCAAACCCCTGGTATTGGTTTGACCGATTTGGCTCAAATATCCGTGAAAAATATGTCTTAAGCATTTAATAAAAACAAACACACAATATACTAGTGAAACATCGAAAGGAAATGAAACGAGTATGTTTTGTTTGGGATCAGTGACTGTTACAACGTTCCAAACTGAGCATGCTGAGTCCTTTTCAAAGACACAAAAAGACAACAATACACCAACAATAGATTATGCGCAACTTATGGCCATTTTCGTCAAATACTAAAACTGTTTCTAAAACACTGAAGCTTTAGACATTTTTATAAACCATCAAAATTAAAAAATGCATTTTCAGGTATCATGTTTTGATGTATATATACACAACGCTAACACATATAGCTTTCCTGCCACGAGAATCCATAGACTATTGTAACTCTCTATATACGTACAACTAAATTGTAAAGATCCCAGAATTTGACAATTTTTGTTGAAATAGTTAATTTACTGCGGCATTCATCAGAAACGAATATGCGGACCTGCCCAACGTAATTTTACACCACAGAAACTGTTGTGGTTAATAGGTTAACAGAAACCTTAAAAGCCCATCGACAACCCTAATAAACAAAAAGTCAGTCAAAACTTTGAAATTTTACATCTGAACTAGATAAAAACAGCGTTGTTTAGCAATGTTATAGCTATCTATAAATACATTCTGCATTTTTAAGCAGGGGCGCTGAACACTTTTAACTAAAAATGTCGGTGGACTAGAGATGGTCAAAATCACAGTTTCCGCAGGACATTTTGGTGCAGAAGAAACACAAAGACAATTAAATTTTTCCGAATAAAAAACTGGACAAAATCCATTGATCCAATGCGTTATATGAAAATTGAACAACCAATCAGGACACCACTACTTTGAGGAAACTCTGTGCAGAACCCTTGGGCACAACACATTTCGTAAGAATGGATGACTAGTAACTCGCTCAAAGAGATGAAATAGAGACGTACTGACTATGTTACAAACATAAAAACTGTTAGTGTAACACTATGTACAAAATACTGGGATTTTGGTCTTCAGTCATACATTGGTACATCGCACTGAAGGCTGATAAACATGGAACATTGGTGATATGCCACGCTATCACCAATAGGTTAAAAAGTCGGATAAACATGCAATTGGCACTAGGTGGCAATCCGGGTTATTATGCCGAAGCATTGTATATAGGCTGGCCATGATGATTGCCCTTTACACCACCCATCATCTTATCCGCGTAGACCAAAGTCTAGTACCTGTTTAACGCATAGGTACTGCGAAGCAATTGTGGCTGAGTCCCTTGCCCAAGGAGATTAGCGCGACCACTGGGTTCGAACTCCTGACTTCACGATTATGAAGCAGGCGCTTTAACCACTCGGCCACGCGTACCAATAGGTTAAGCACCATTTTAAGTGGTTACAATGGAACACAAAATCGAACTGTGGGT
This sequence comes from Trileptium ribeirensis, assembly GCA_030248225.1. Lineage (NCBI taxonomy): Eukaryota > Metazoa > Nematoda > Enoplea > Enoplida > Thoracostomopsidae > Trileptium > Trileptium ribeirensis. The sequence goes on from JASANE010001227.1 coordinate 169,164, forward strand.
GATTTCTAACTTCGAAGACTACTCGCATATAAATGAGTTGACGGATACACCAACTTATTTTCCCAGCAATTCCAAAAATCTACGGATGCATTACGACCTATTTTTACCAATAAGTTAAAAATGTCAAAATTTCACTAGTTTTCATTTAATACCTTAGACCTATCGATTAACTTTAATTTTAAATAAAACCCACATCCTTCAAAATTTCAATAATGGAAAAGTGTTTATTATATTTAGATAAGCTTAATGACAACAAGTGCTGTTCAGTGAATTTGTAACCCCGGATTCAATATTTTAGTATCAATTATTTCGTATATCGCTTGTGGAACTCATAAGAACCCAAATAAAACGATGTCGCCCTTCCATCATCCAACAGTCGAAATTACAATATTTCTATTAAAACGATAATTTAAACAATAAAACAAATAACCGCATTGGTTACCAAACCGTAATGGGGATACTGCCGAGCGCATATGACCTATTCAGCTGCCCTATTGACATAAAAACAATCAGAATGTTAAATTACACAAGGAGTCTTAATACAGAGAAAACGCTATAGCTACATAGCTCAGCTTTGCGGTAGTAGTGACATGGTTCGTAATAAATTTTCCAAACCCACATAACCATTAGCTACACAACTGTTGCAAGATGTTATTGCAACAAGTCAGATGTTTTGTACTGCAATAAGTAGCCTAAGCTAGTATTTTATCGTCTGTGAAAAAAACTATTTTTATCATATTTTATACAGCGTGAAAGTAATATCAACGACATAGTTATCAACGACAATGACTGGAGCCAGACGATGCACTTTTTGACCTTTCCATCCCAGCAATGAAACGAAGCAAACAAACGAGTAATATGACTTACAAAAATGGTCAAAATGGTACGTGTTACGCTACACAACTTCTTCGTTAAATTCAACTTTTCTATAACTAAAAGTACCGGCTTTGCTACGTTTAAAGTGTTAGACATCGTGATACATAGAACGGATAAGGCCACGACCTAAAATACACTTGATACATGACCCATTTCTGTATACCAAAGGCCGTACACAGAAACACTGTTAAACTCTACGGTAATCAGTTTCATCGAGTTCTAATAATTTTTATAACTATACACCCACAGGTAAACTGTTATAAATCAATGAAATAAAGTATAATGGACAAATATAAGGAATAATGGAACAACGCAAAACCACTTCAATTCGTGCATTCAAAGATACTAACATAAAAATAAGCATGCAAAGCCAACCAAAAGCTGATAGTACCACATAATACATTATCTAACAAAATACGCATGTTAACCAAATGTGAAAGAACTAACCGTGGGTATGAGGTGGTATTATGTCACTGTCCATGCCATCTGATATAACATCGTGGTCCATGCCTGAATCCTTTTCCCGACCTGCTGCACCAGTGATGTCGTATAAAATTTCACCTAGTTTTCCGATGTCAGAAGCTGGTGTAGATAAAAATTGATCACACTGATTTTCTGTGGCAACGGAAAAATGTGGACGGTTATAAAGAATTTCCTCGACATATTCGGTGAACGGAGACTTTTTCTGGCTATGGTGGGTCGAACTTCTTTCCATCAGCTGTCGCTCAAACTCAGCAGCAATAATTTTATCAGCAAAATTCAAGTCATTATCATCGAGAAATTTATTAGCGGTCCTGGTTACATCCAAACCTAAATATGCATACGCCTGATCAATATGATGCATTGAGTACAGTGAATTATCAAAAATGTAACTTCCACTTATAGCAACACTCGATGGAGGCGCTATAAACGTTTCAAAATGAGCACTGGGTACAACAACCGAGTTTACTATGCCGTACAGCGCATAAAAACTATATTAATTCGTAGAGAAAATATTACATTGAACTATAATTCTGGTCTCCTGTTCCTTGGGACATGGTCCCCGCCGCTTGTCATGCGTTTCATAAATGCTCCAGCCAACATAAAATTTTTTCACAATCTGTCAGGTCGCATATTGTACCATCTAGATATTGGAAATTTATTTTGCACCAATAATTACAATACTACTGTAGCCGACAATAATCTTTCCAGGACGCCAACCAACTCCAGATTTTATCTCTAACATTTTACTCTCAGCCCAACAATTAACTAGACTTAGCAGCATAGCACATTGCTTTCTGTATTTTCAAACACTTCTGTATAGTAAGTTCGTATCGTAGTTACAATATTTTCTATTTGTTAAGCCTATCTAACCGCGCTGCTTCTCATACCAGAAAATTTTTCTGTGTACACAGCGCCGTACGATTATCACATGTAAAGAACTTTTGGAATCGATGAAAACATATTTCTAAATAGATGCTTCGTAGAAGTTACCCTGGCATATACTTGAACCCACAATCCATCATCCAACAAAACCCATACAGCTAACTCGAATATAGAGATGATTTTTCTCATGAAAGATATCCAGTACTGAAAAATTAATAATTCTAGCTGAACAAATTGCAAATGATTTCTATAGTACACGAAAACCGAACCACTGCAGTTACAGTCAAAACAATCTAAATATATATTTTTGTCAAAGCTTTAAACAGCACCAACTAATTTGATCAAAATTTGGTTAAAATGGTACGCAGACGATGTTTAACGTCCGACACCTGTAGATTATATGAAGCTTTGAAGTCCAAGAAATCACATCGTGATAATTGGGCAGCGATTATAGACAACAAAAGTTATTAACAGCTGTTATGTTAACAGGGATCCGGTAAAAGGGTTTAATAAACGGCCTCTTAAACGGTGTAAAAAATGTCTCTATTTAGATTAAAACCAACTTTTCAAACAGGTTTTCCCTGAATTTAATCGTATTTTTTACTTCAGAGTGGGATTTTTGGAACATATTCTGTCAAGATTTTATGTCAATTGGGCGGAGTTTTTACAGGAAGAGTGGGGTTGGAGAAGCCGAAAATTTTGCCAGAGGGCCCAATCCGGAAGCACCAATTTTTGCCAACTAGCCCTACCCTACCCCACCCCCAATTTGGAAAAGCCAGAAATTACAAACCGTCTGTAGTACAGTTTTATAAGACAAATGGCCGATGGGTACAGTCATTTCAGCTGGAAGACAGGTAACGTTTATAGTTATTTGTGACATACACCGAGCTATAGTATATAAAGCCTTAAATTCCAAGGTTTTAATCAATTTTAATTCCAACCGCTATACAAGTTCAGTTGATTTTTACTCCATTCGACTCAGCTCTTCAACACAGTTCGAATAATACATAAAATTACATATTTATGGAGAAAAACTTTTTCGAAATTTTTGTTTAAGAACCAGAGACACCATATGTAACCTCAGAATATCAAAAAATGTAAGAAATGTGGTTGAAATAGATCTCTTGTGAGCCTTCTGGATGTGCTGAGTCGAATGGTACTAAAACCATCACTATATGTTCAAAATTGCATCTTTTCGGGCTGAAGAGCGTGACCTAGCCGAAAATAGCGGAATTACTGACTTTTTTGAGAAGCTGAGCAATGTTTTGAGCTATCAAAATAATCTAAATTTGATATCCAGCTTTCCAGAGCTAGCGCAGAAAACTACTATCTAATTTGTTGAAAAACTAATGATTCATCATCGAATTTGGGAACGAAAATCTTACATTATCAGAAAAATACATTGCCGAAATAAGACAAACTGTTCATGAAAATGTGTAAGACACAATGCTTCAATACCGTCAGCATTTCGGCTGGAAAATGATTCAAGCATAAAATTTGCCAATTCTCGCCATTTGTAATTCTTTTGCTTTTCTGGTGCTGACAATTTTTCTGGTCTGGTGCCCATATAATCCATTTCATATGAATCAACCAGAGTAGACGTTAAATTCGACGGGTGTTGACAGCCGTCGATACTCGTCCAATCTTCAAGTAACTTGGCCGAGTAGCTCTTGTCCGCTGACTCTGGCGTATCACCGTCATGATACACAATGTAATCTGATATAAGATTTAAAAATATCACAATTTGGATACGAATAAGTGATCGTCAAAGAAATGTACACCACATAGGCAACTAAAAGCCATTGCATAAAATATAAAAAGTAAAATATATGCCAAACACCTGCAACGAGCCGTGTATATACCATGTATGTATTGGTTCATACAAGCGACACCCATCAGTTGACGTCTTACAGACTACCAATCATCAGCTATGCTTCAATTTATGAGACACGACTGTTACTTTTCAAAAATTCATGTTTAATGCCTGACGGATTGCTGCTAAAGAATAGTTCGCAACAGTGGCTCTCCTTGAGGCCCAACAATCTACATCATGACATATTGTACCCCACTATTCTGGAGACAATAAACGTACATGGCATTGCGCGGGAGTTCAGTGTTTGATGATAATTGTATACATAATGCCAAAAACCAGTCAGTCTTAGCAAGAGTTCATCAAAATTTTGTACAAGACTCATCTATTATGCCTTATGTGATATGATGTGGCCGATTTTATCATACCCGCCTCCCCCACCCACGCAAAAATAGTCAGTCTTAGCAAGAGTTCATTAAAACAATTTTGTAGAAGAGTATGACACTCAGTGTCAAGTTCACACTCACCTATTATGCCTTATGCGATATGATGTCGACAATTTTATCATACCCACTCTCTCCCCCCAAGCAAAATTAGTCAATCTTAGCACAAAATTAGTCAGTCTTAGCAAGAGTTCATTAAAACAATTTTGTAGAAGAGTATGACACTCAGTGTCAATGTCATACTCACCTATTATGCCTTATGCGATATGATGTGGACAATTTTATCATACCCCCTCCCCCACCCAAGCAAAATTAGTCAGTCTTAGCAAGAGTTCATTAAAACAATTTTGTAGAAGAGTATGACACTCGGTCATACTCATCTGTTATGCCTTATACGATTTGATGTGGTCGTTTTTACCATACCTCCTCAACCCACCCAAGCAAAATTCTTTGCAGCTGGTACAAGCTTTCACATCGCCAATTCCCAACGATAGCACAGCGGGAGTAGGAACCAGCGATGATTACTCTTCCTGCTATAATCTCGTTATTGGCGACACGATGTCCGATGGCTCCCAAAGAAACTTGAAGGAATTCCCAGCAATCCTAGAGCGTTGACTTCGACCGTAACGGCGTGTGTCCAAACCAGGGCAGGGTGACTCATACTGCCTTCCCTCCGGGATCTGTGAATTGGGTAGAGTACCTGCGAAAAAACCGATAGCGATTATGGCTTGTATCGCCAGTTACCACTCTCGAGATGGCACGGGCCAAACAGTTGGAGCTGCGGACATCGGCACCGCCCCGCTATTTACAGGGTGCATTTTCCAAATCAGTGTGAGGGAGTGTTATATTTACTTCTATGTATAACAAATTTATAAAGAACTTTTGGTCTTAGATACCACGATGGTCTTTAATGCAAGCGAAAACAGTAACACAGCATATCAACATTAACACAGCAGCGGACATGCATATATAGAATAAGGCAAATTTCAAACAAATGGAACGATTACTTACGAGCTAGTGATTCCCTATCGTGACTATTACGGCTACGCCAATAACGCAAAAGTTGCGCTCGGTAACTAAATCCCATTAATAGTGAACTCATCGCAGGTGTGATTGATAACTTGATAAACGTTTTATTAGAAAAAAATTATATATTCGCTGCGTTTATTGAAAGCTTCCGCAATACCGATATTTTAACACTTTGCACTCAATGCAAGTGCACTAATTATCGTATGAATAAAAATACTGTGTTCAGTTGTATATTATCGTATAAATGACAGCTCAGTTGTGTACGGTAGCGTTACTGATAAATTTTTCGCACAAAACAGCACTGTGATGTCCGTACAGGGGAGAGCAGCCGGAAGTAAAATTAGCCGGAACCGGAACTGCAAGATTCTGTGGGGAACCGGAACCAAAACAAGAACTTGGTATTATCAATAAGGTAAAATAAATGGAATTATTGATATTCCTGTACTGTTTGCTGGGTAATAAATGATTAGAATATAGGGTTAATTAACCGGATAAACACGTTGGTTTCACTGTTTGAAAGGTACGTTGGGTATGCCAATACTTCCGTGAGGTCTTCCGTCCGTTTCCTGGCTATTATAAATGCTTAATTTTGGCAGCAAAATTGTTACATTTGGTATGTTTTAAAATAGATTTACGTTGAGGACAAGATGAATGTATAAATTTTAGGAAATCTATAATGAATACAGTTTAGTTAAGTCGAAAACAGCAATTAGTATAGGGCCCGATAACGTACAATTTTTCTTAATTTTATTGATTTTCCAATTCATTAAATTTGACTATTTCCACGTAGGATTGTTTTGTTATTTGGTGAACACCAAAAATTCCTACACGACGAGAAGAAAAATACTGTTTCAAGTAACCACATATTTTTCTAACTGAATCACGAAACCGAAATGGAAATTCTAAATAGGCGCTGAACGCGAACTACCCACACTCGGTCCGTTTCCTCTGATCGGACGAATTACTGTGTTACTCCGACTCAACTCAACAAAGTTGCGCTCCCTTCGGTCGCTCCAGTCATACAAAGCACAAACAAAAATAAGGTGCCGAGTCAGTCATCAAAAACGGCGAATACAAAAACACCTGAAAATCCATTATCTCGATTTTCACAAAATTGAACATACGTTTATGTGGACTATTACAATTATATTTAACCGAAAATTGATCCCAAACATTTTCACTGATCGTTTACGATTTTTACAGAGCCTCATATCCGATTGTCAAACTAATAAAATTTGTGTACCTCCACAATTCTACAGCTAACTCCTTCAAGCAGTACTCGCCACAATAACTGTCGCCTTACGAGCGAGCGAGAAAAGAGCGGGCATTGACCGAACAAAAAAATTATTAAATTACAAAATAAAATTTTATTCTTCCACTAGCAAGTTACGAGCGAGCGGCGGTCAATGGTGGCAAATACTGCAGATACTGTTCATAACGTTCCTCAACCAGTATTGTGTTCGACATTACGCATATTTCGGTTCGGGATATAGGAGGCGAAAATAAAATGCAAAATAAATAACACAAAATCAAAACAAAATTCTACAGTCCCCAAAATTAAAAAAAAAACTAGATCTACATACTTCAAAACGTTTTATACAGATGATACCCAGAACAAGAATGAACAATGTGATGTAAATCAATATAATACAGTAGTCGTGATTTAATTAATTTTAGACAAAGGAAATCATGCACATACCACGGCGTCAATATCAAATTAATGCGAGAGCGAATTTAACACAGATGCATAAGTATTAATTTCGTTTCTGTTTGGCTAACACCATATTGTTAGTTAAAGTCGAAACATTTGGTATTCGAAACATTTGGTATTACACAACTTACACAAGCCATAACTAAAAACATTACGCAATATATTATAAACCTATGTACATCTAAAAATCAACAATGATACTACATCCTGTGCTTATAAATATAAATTGTATATTAGATTTAGACAATATTTTAAGCTATTCTTGCACGAGTGTCGAATGTGGCGACCCGCAACCAGGAGAAGTATCCATTGGGAAATGATATTTTAATCTTGATGATCTTTGGAATCATTACGCTCTTAAGAAGTTGACAATTTCTCCACTAAATATTAAAGGAATTTTGGTCGTGATTATACACAGAAAACTGAGTCAGTCCATGCAATAACTGTAATACTAATCACCTGGATCGATGAATTCGAAACTATGAATATTGGGTTTTATCTAATCGTTATTTAATAAACAAAAAGGCGAAAAAAAATTACTTACAAATCCTGAAACCTACGTAATAAAAACAATAATATATTCACCATCACAAGTTATACTAATGCGTGAGTAAGCTTAAGGCAACCCCACCAACCATCTTATTTTGAACTTACTGATATCAAATTGAATAAACTTGTTACGGAAAAAGACTGAATTGTATTCGGTTTTTTGCTCAATTTGCAAAATTAAATCCAAATGGCAGAAATTATACCTTGCGTTCGAACGGAACTACGGCGTTTTCGGCAGAAATTCGGTCCCTAATGTCTAAACATGTACATTTGGATTATTCAGTAATCGCGAACAAATTTAATGCAAAAGTATAAAAACCAAATCGGTCCAATAGTTAAGTTCTTGGTGTTCACGAAGAAAACCAGTTCAGTTCAAATACGACAAACCTTCGTTCTCAAAAATTTGGTAATTTTACTTGAATTTTCGAGAACACAAAATGGCTAAGTTTAAGTCGCGAGCACTGTATTCGCGGACAGTTTTGTGCCGAATTAAATTGACCAAAAAGCGTTGCGTGACAATTTTTTGCAAAATTGCAAAGTAGGATGGTTGATGGTCACCTTAAGTTTATTTGTGCATAAACGCTATGGTTGGCGGATACCTGAAAACAGCTAAAAGTGGACATTACCTAATGTTAATTTTTGAAAAACAAAATTGCAAAAACGAAAGCTGAAAATGGTTAGTAGAAGTTCCTAACACCTAGCTTTGTATTCATAAAAGCGTGATATAGTGAGCACCGCAAGTACGGTCAGTATCATTTTAAATCATTCATCAACGAATGGAAATTCGTTTGGACCGAAGCCGTAGCACCTTTAACTTAGGCATAGCCATAAACAGATAAGAGCACACCTAGGGCGCTAACTTAATTTGCAATAACATTCGTAATCTTATCACCTAGATAATCCTTTTTTCTGCAAGGCTGTTGGTTTAAAACAAAAACGGCGTATTTTCTCAAATTTAGCACAATGTAGTAGAAAATAAAGGACAAGATGCAATATCCCGTTTCACCACTCCGTGTTATTCTAGTAACTCGCACTGAATGAAATAAAAACGCCCCTGTATGCAGCACCGTTTCCCCATCTTTTCTGCCGTACGAGGTCCAAAGTGGTAATTGGACAAGCAAAGAGTTGGTAAGTGGACAAGTGAATGCACTTACTTATCTATAGTTACTTTTCTAGAGATTTGCATCCATATTTATATAACTTGCAGTGCATCAGCCAATGTCTAGTGTTCCAAAACAATTGACATTAAAAGCTACGGAAATCTCATACAAAACGTGCAAACTTATGAATTAATACAGAAAACCATGCATAAATAAAAATGCAACTAGTTTGAACAAAAATAATTATTCATATTTCTAAACTTACCACCTTCATCTTCGGAATCCGAAATAAATGTTTCCTGCATTGTTTCCGGAGCAACCACTTTATATTTTTCTTCAGTTACTGTCGTTGTTTCAGTGATAATCGTAGTTTCCGTTACAGTTCTTAGCGTTTCGACAACAGATACATAGCCGAGTTTTTGTGCAATTGCCAACGGTGTCTGACCGTTCTATAAAATGAATAGCCCGGAATTCAAAATAGCTTAATATATAAATAAAATAATGTAAATAGCTAAACTACACAATATCATCACATAAAAGTCTGCAGTGTTTGAAACAACGCACTATTTGTTGCTGAGTCCTGACGGTCAAAGATTTTCCAAAATTTGGTCAAATTTCATTCAAAATGTGACCAAAATTTGACCGTGATTTGCAATGAAGAAATGCGGAATGCGGTAAATAAAAAAAATTTTGTGAAATTTTTTGCTCAAAGATTTTCAATATATTTTCTTTATCACAACTGGCTCAAGTAATAATGATGCGAAATTTTAAACAGTGTTCACAATTATCTCCAAATTACCCGAAAATTTTTCAAATTTTGATACGATTCAGTTTGGACATGTGAATACACCTAAAATGGATTTGTATTGGTGGGGTATTGTTCATCATACAATTGTGTGATATTTGAAGAAGGCACGGCCTCAAATATATTTTTATCGTTGCTTTAAAATAAACATTGCAATATACCAACATAATGATCATATTCTTTTATACGAGAAATATAACTGATGCAGGTCATGCTTATACACACATCTTCTGATATTCTTGAACTCAATTCAGAAGTCAGGTGGTAGAGTCAAAAATGATGCATTCAACAGTTACAATTTTTTTCTCCAAACAAGAGAAATCGAAACAAGCATGCCACCAAGGCACAATTTTAGGCATGTATGTACTTACGCTAGTGACTGCATTCGGCGACGCGCCATGCTCCAAAAGAATCTTGATAATAATTGCATGGCCTTGCTGGGCTGCTTGATGTAAAGGAGTATAGCCGAGTCGCGTAACTGTATCGATTTTCCCACCAAATTGAAGCAGAAACCGGACCATGTTGACCTGACCAAAGTGGCATGCCACGTGAAGAGGTGTGTAACCGGCCTGAAATCTCAAAAATAAAATTAAAATTGTGTGTCTAATTAGTAAACAACTTTGTGATGATAACATTATGTTGCCAAATTCTAATCTCCTGCTTAAATTTTAGGAAATGCACTGAATTAATCTCCATAACTTCAATTTCTATGTTTTGCTAATTCAGCAAAAATATGTACACAACAAAAAATGTTACACATTACAAAATTAGTCAGAGAAAATTATAGCAAAATTTAACACTCTTGAAAACAAACTAATATGCTTGCGATTTCTTTTTAACAATGAAGGTGAGAAAAAATTGGCTCAAGTCTTAAACTTGCTTTAGTAACTAAAAGTATGCACTGTTTATACGACTTCTCTCTATGATTATAATGATACCCGCATTTCTTAAATATGGTACTTGGAGAGATTTCAAAACTGTAAGATAAATTTAAATACTATTGGTATGCAGTGTAAACACTAGTTATACAAATGATGCGTTATGGGTATCTACGTATATAATTTGTGTGTAAACAGAAAACAAACATTATTAACCGAAGACAACAAACCTCTCGTGTCAAAGCACAGCTGAAATATTTTAATAAATAATAGTAGAAATAATAGTCGTACTTTCGTTTGAGGGTCAATTTCGGCACCACTTTTGACCAAAACCGTCGCCACAGGAACACGATCTTCTTGTGCACAAAGATGTAGCGGGGTAAGACCATTCTAGAAGAGTAATGCATGTAAGTAGTTCATTGTTGAAACAATGATCATTATGCGAAACGGTAATATGGATTGTCGTCGAATATAGCTATTAAAAATCTAATCATATCGTTGAAAAACAACTCAAAGTGAGCTTGCGGTTCCACACTTGTGGAAAATACATGAAAAAGCTTGCATAAAATAAACAGATCAAATACTTCGCAAGATGTTTACTTTGCGGTGTCAGCAGCTAAAAGCGCATATTTTGTGAGCGTAAACTAGCGCCATCAAAATAATTCTTTTACTATCTACCTTATTATGGAATTTACTATCTACCTTGTTATGGAACACTATTTTTGGCCGACTAGATTTCGGCAATAGGTTGCACAGGAACTCACTGCTCTGCTGCTGAAATCAAAGAATTTTGTATTCTCGAACATTCATAAACAATACTACCAGTTTTGCGAGCGAAAGTTTATCGACTGAATTAAGAGAGTTTGTTTCTCGAACACTAAATGCTAAACTATATGTTTGGTTTGTTTAAGACACCGTTATGTTACATCTGTTCGCTAATAGAGACGAGAAGGGTAGAGTGAATCCAAATTCAAACTTTATAGGAACCGGATCATCGCTTTTTTACAAACTGAAAATTATTGTCAAAATTACGGCACTTGTTGAATACGTCGAAATTTCTGATACTCGTTTTCGCTATTACCGACGGTATATTTGCGAAAAAAGCTACCAAATATCCGATTATTACCGCAACAACGATTTTTGGTTCCAAATCGGCCATTAAAAATAATAATTTAGTACGGTCCCTCTAAGTATACTATTGTCCATTTATTAATAATATGACCACAGCAATATTCTTATAAGCCAAATAATTGTGTGCACAGCCGTCTTTGTTAACTAAAGCACCGTACGCGAGATGTTGCGCCAGAGACAAGATATTTTACACAAAGGAAATAAAATCAAGTCCAACTGAACTATTACTACAAAGCAAAAGATTTTGTCAATTTTCATCAGTTTTAAACAATTTAACAATACAATGACTGCGCGACACGTGCACATTAGCAGGCGACCACCGCTCATAAACTGTTCCTTATCACTGATGATTCCCATGTTTACATGCTACCTATTTATACACCCGTGTGAAAAAACAAAACAAAACTCTAATGACCAAAACAAACTATTAGATGATAATGAATAAATCGCCTATGCTATTTGCGTGATTACATTTGTTTTGGTACCCGCCTGCTAATTAAACCACAGTACACTATTATGGTAGGAAAAAGAAATAAAGTTAGACTTCTGGAAAGCCAACGTTTTATGGTGCGCCAAAAATATCCTTAGCCGATTTACTAAAACAATACTAGCCTTGATCCTTAAAGGCCATAAACCAAAACATCGCTATATTCTTATCTAAAAAATTTAAAATCACTTTTAATGTGTGAAAACATAATTAAGTATAAAAAGAACGTCACAAACTTAATGAATTTTCCAGTAACGATGGATACGAAGAACGCAGAACATCTTCGTGGTGCAAACGTTATGGTCTGTTAACTATGTGTCGCAGCCAGATTTTCGAACGGTACACGCAAAATTTCAAAGGGGTCAGTTAAATAATAGTATGTAAATGTTTCGAAATGTTACCGTGGTTATTAAAAACATGAATATACACGTCTAGAAAAAATTTAAATGGATCACAGTACAGAGCTGATAAAATATACACAAAAGTGATACCTTTGCTTTGGCGTTAACGTTCGCTTCGTGCTCAATCAACAAACTCGACATGTCAACATGCCCCTCTTGCGCACTCAAATGTAGCGGAGTGAATCCAGCCTAAAAATTTAATCAACAATGTAAAATGTCAAAAATCTTTTAAATTCCGATGTACTTCAGAAAATTCCTTTTATACATAACAATTATTGTTTAGCTGCGGCTATATAATAAGGTTACAATTCTTTATTATTCCTTATAAACTTTATAGTTAATATTTAAGTTTTGCGCAAATGCAGTACTCGCTATAAATGAGTGATATTACTTCGATATTCGTTCAACGTTCATTCGACATATTTCAAATTTTATCTAAAAATGGTGTTCAAATTTTGTTTGAGATATGATCGAAATTATTGGCGCGTTGTTTTAAATTTGTTCGGGAACTGTTGAATATTAAACATCTCGTTAAAATTCAGTGACATCACTATACCTATCCACTTAAAATAATAATCGAAATCACTAGTTTGTATCACAAAACACAATTTGTGATTAACAGTAATAATAATCGAAATCACTAAAGAAGCAACACACAAAGATAGACAGGTTGTTATATTTATTAAACAGAATAAAAAATTGCTAAACCAATAGTGATGTACATAGCCAGAGTTTAAATAAATCATGTGCAATAATTTATGTATAATCGCTTTAAATTGGTTATGTAAAAGTAACCGGTTTTAGGTAATAATCGGGTTAAAATTAACCTACTTTCATTGTTCGGTTAATCGCACCTTGCAAATTTTTATATAATACTCCTGCAACTAGTAGCCATGTTAACTGCTTGGTTATCGATTTAGTTAATAACTTTATTGTTGCTGTTATATATTTAAGCCAAATAGAGGAAAACTGACCAATTTCCTAAAATTTTATCGATAATCCCTCAATTATTAGCACCGTAAGCGCTACTACCCACATGGCGAAACAACTACAAAAATGTTCAAAAACAATTTATTATTTGCGTATTATTTGCAACCTATTTCCAATAACCTAAAAGATTTGTTGCAAAAAATGCTAAAAACGAAATATTGTTGATATAAGCAGAACGGAATTTCTATTGCACACAATTACATAAGGTAATAGATAGATAAATCAAGGCAGGTGTGGATGTTATTAGATTATTGTGTATATGCAAGGATGTTCTCATTACTACGTGGTCCTTTTATTAGGTCCAAGTCTGTCGCAACCCATGGTGATCTATTTTCTTAATTCCGTATTATTGGAAATTGTGATGAGCATGCTGACTATCGACAACGTTTCCAACATCAATGCATCTGCTACAGTTGAAGACAAAACTGCTATGAAGTTTCTTTTGTATTATAAGTGTCATAAAGAATGGTCTGAGTGATTACCAGCCTGAAGAGATAAGCGTTAAGATTATTACGCATGTGTTTGCGAGTAACGACATGTAGGCGGTCTACGTAAAGAGTTAAGATATACATACTTATTATAAGGGTAATAAATTAGGGGAGCATTGAATAGACCGGTGTGCTCTCGGTTTAGTTCCGAATTCGTTTCTATCGCACACATATAAAATATCAACTAAAACAAATAGACTACCAGACGAGTAAATTAACTGTTGGTTATTTTGGCCAACTGTTTCCAAGCCTATTGTTGTATTTTCCGGAGGACATCAGATATGCCGTTAAACTACGTGCAACTAAATTTAAATACCTTCGATTCTGCGTTAGTGTTTGCACCATAATCAACCAATGTGGATGCGATATCCATTTGATTCTTCTTCGCTGCTATGTGTAAAGGAGTATAACCATTCTAAAGGCAATAAATTATTAAATTATTGAAACAGATCGACCGAAGCGCGCGGAACTTCCAGTGAGGGCACTAGGGGGAAAATCGTAATAATTTCTTTTTACTGTCTCTCTCATTCATAACTCATTTTCGTATGACCGAATTTCAATAAATTTTTTGTTCGATAGCGAAAGTGATGTCGATGTGCACTTTTAGTTGAACGCCAGCTCCGATGACATCTTCCGTGTCACAATGGCAAAAAGGTTTTTAGGCTTCTTTCCCAAATCTGGACATACGGCTACCAGTGTTTCGCAGCCCTTGTTTCCCGACACACGCCTCAGATCGCAAAATGATGACCGCCACGATTTCATCATATCTATAATGAAAAATGGAGAGATAGGCTCATCGAGATCTACAAGTTCGCTGACCACGAGTTTTTGCAGTATCACTCCCTGGGCTGCTATGGCCCGTTCGTCAACGCCTTGCCAGAAATGGCCATTTCTCAAGTCACGGGATGTTATTGTGCGTTTTTACCTTGCAATGAGTGCTTATTATGATATCAAGCACACTGAATACGACGGGTTCGCCATATAGAGTGTAACTTACTATATTATACATGTTCAGGAAGTTTTAATTTCCAAAACGTAGTGCGTTTTTATTTGTTCGGTACGTATTACATGCAAAGCATCAAAAGGAATCTATAGGCTTTTCTGAATGCTGGATAGAATGATTTGGTTATCTAGAATCCAGCGCGCATATTTCACGAATTTTCAACGGCTTTAGGGTCAATGAAACGGATTTCCAAAATATAGTCTGTCTTCAGCTGGTTGGTTACGTATTAGATACAACGAATTGTCGATACATCAAGAATTGTCTACATAGTTTTTTTGGTAGACTAAATACGATTATTTGGCTATCTAGAGTCCAGTACGAGTATCCCATGCGTTTTCAGATATTTTCATCGGGTTTAGGGTCAATGAACTCGATTTCTAGAACATAGTCTGTCTTCAATACTTAGATTATCGATTGCGCACAGGGTAACAAAAATGATCTATATATAGGGTTTCTGTGCGCTGCATGCATGAGATGGTTTGGTTATCCAAAGAACAGCACAAGTACTTGATAATCTTTGTTGTTATTGTTTTCTATAGTGTTATTGTTTTCTATAGGTTTAGGGTCGACGAGATTTTATATTTTTCCATGGGTCAGGGTTCCAGAGGGTTCAGAGTGGAATATACATCAAGCACGAGTGTAGCATGCTTTTGCAGACGTTTTTATAGCGTTTGGTATCAATAAACCGTATTTCCAGGATATAATAGTCTTCAGTTGTTATGTTATGTATTGCATACAGGGTAACAAGAATAGTCTATATATAGATTTTTTGTACACTGCATGCGCTTGTTTGGTTATCTAAAGAGCAGCACAAATACTTGATGCGTTATCAGTTGTTGTTTTCTATGGGTTTAAGGTTGACGACTTTTTATGTTTTCCCATGGGTCAGAGTACCAGAGGCTTCAGGGTGGTATATGCATCAAACACAGCCCGTTACAGGTGATTACACAAAATAATAACTCAAAAATGAAACCACGCTCGCTCTGCTTCATCCGCGCTTGCGAGATACTAGTTATAACACCAATAACGACACATTAATTTATATAATTATCACAATTTGTGCTTGTGCCCACCATTCCCAGACTTCAAACGTAACACACCGTTCATATCATGTTGTTGCAAAGTGCTTGCACGCTATTAATTATGTTGCAAGTTGTAGCAATACTGAAATGAATTAGCATGTAGAATTTTTTAAACCGAATCGAATAATTATTTAGAGTGAAAACAACCATATAGATATACACAGATACGTAAGATACTGAAAAATTTGTTTAGATCGGATTAGGTCAGATGGAGTGTGACCGCAATTCGGATCGGACCGGATGAATATTGAACAAGGCCTACTCTGCAAGTTGATCACGTCAAGTTCACCGAATATTAATTTGGTTATATTGTAAAAATTTGGTTTTTAAGAATACAATACTCTTTATGCTTTCAAGCATGTTAAAACACCGTGACAATAACGGTATCCATATGCATTTTAACCACGTACTTAAAAAAACAACTAAGATAACACTCAGCTGATTCTCGCACTACAGCTATAACAGAAGATGTACAAGAATACAAACGCTACACTGACAACCAAAAGGGTAGACCCGGTTCTAACGACACTGAAAGATAGAGCGGCTTAAATTACGTTAGCGCCCAGTAATACGTTTGCTGATTTTAGGTAAAGAATACCATTATTAATACTTCAAGTAAAATTATCACCTGACTGTGGCTTACACACATAGAGCAGACTACAGGCTATGGATGATAGAAGGAAAATACGTATAAATTTTAACACATACACGAGTAATACCAAAACAAATAATTCGCAATAAAGCCATGTGGCTGCATATTCACATGCATAATCAGTTACGTTTAATTATAATATTAAAATTTACTGCACGCAGTGTACATCATTTCAATCAAATCATGTCGCAAAAATTGTGCACAATGTTTTAATACACCAAACTTCCACGAAGAAAATGAGTGTGTGTTTGCACCAAGACTAAAAAAGCGTACATAATTTTTTTCTATTGTGTGCAATATTTTCAACTGGAGTATGACGTACTAATGTATCAGTTGGTACTGAAAAACAAAATTTTGCAATAACAAACCTTTGCTGCTGCTTGAGGAGAAGCACCTCGCTCAAGAAGTAACAACGCAACTTTTTGATGATCGTAATGAGACGCAACATGAAGCGGAGTAACCTGATTTTTCCCCTCGATATCCACGTTGGCACCCTTGTCCAGCAATAGTTTAGCAACCTGAACCAGAAAACATGATACAGCCTGGCGCACAACAAAATTACAAACAATCACTCACACTTAATAATAATTCGTTTTCATACAATAAATGCGAAAATAATCCGGAGTACCCATTGTTCATCAGAACAAGCTTACCGAGTTCACCTAAAATACTGAAGCTATTAGGCATACACTACAGTCCCTCACAGTAATGACTGCCGCATCTCGAACGAGCAGACTACGAAGAACAGCGGAGACTTCTCGAACATTTTCGAAGAAATAATTCTTTTCAAACAAGTTCTAACACGTTTGAACAACGTTAAAATTTTATGGTATTAACAGTTTATGGTTTTGTCATTTACACGTTCGATTAAAAATAGCCTAACTCCAATCATTTTCGAATGAACAGCAGTCATTTCTCGTAGCGACTGCACCTGCCAAGAATGAAGGTTGTTCACTCGAAGTTTGCTCGATACTCGCTCGCTGCTGTCCCTATATTAAAACACTACTTACTTGATATTCGTTCGATGTTCGCTCGCTCGAACAATGACAGTCATCACAGTCGTGCACTATACACCTCCCAAAGTATGTGGCGTAACATTTCAGTATATCAAGGCTCTTCGGTATTTGAGACAAGATGCAGTTAGTGACACATGAAAGACGAAAATAGGATCCTGAATCGCCATCAATTTTACGGCAATTAACAGTGGCTAGAATGGCATAACACTGCTGCAATTAAGCTAAATACAGACAACCTAAAAAATAGCTAAATTTCGGCATTATACAACAAGTAAACATAAAAACACTCACATTAATATTGCCATATTTGGCAGCTAAATGAAGTGGAGTGAACCCTTTTTTCGTTTGATTCGGGATTGGCGCGTTATGCTCCAGCAAAACAGATGCAACTTCTTCCTGACCTTCTTTGGCAGCAATGTGAAGAGGTGTGTATGCGTCTTTCGTTGCGGCATCTACTTGAGCGCCGTGTTGCAAAAGAAGCATTACGATATCGGTGTTTCCAAGCCGGGCAGCGATGTGCAACGGAGTTTGTTGCTCCTAAAAAGTCAATTATTCTAATAAAATTAACTAAACTAATAAAAGTCCGCTGCTTTGCTACATTAAGTTGGCACATCATGCACAGCTATCACGTTTACATAAAAGCATTTTTGTTTCACATTATTGTAGAAATTACTCCCGATGTATTGGCACCCGAATAACTACACAATTTAGAACAACGTCAACACGGGCAACAAATTGTGGCATAGAAGTGGCATGGACACACCACAGAAAGTGGGGCAAAATCTATATTGACTATATTCTGTACTAACGGGTAAGTCAATGTTATTTTTTCTTCTTTCCCAAAAGCTCTAAATAACGACCACACTAATACGGTAAACTCTGTGCGTCAAACGTCAAATTGAAGGTGGTCAAAAAAATTTTACACAAATTTTAGCAAGTGTTAATATGAAACGACTTAGTATTGTTTTTATACAACGACAAGACCGCTGTCAGTCTGCATCCAATCAGATTTGTGGTATGATAGCATCCGATATGATATAGCCAAATTCTACACCCGTCGTATACCGTAACCAAGTAATTTCACACCACAGCATCCGATTCGGATCTGACTAAATTGCGAGAACGCTATCCGATAATATACAATATGAACACGCTCTATCAGACAATGTTCCTTCGAGCCCAAAAATACAACGACAAGGCCTAATCTTTTAGTACGAGATCAGCAATACCCTTTTGTGGTTGAATTTTGAGCATTAATGAAGAGTTACTTTTATGTGGTGAAAATTGGAATTGCAGGTTTGTGGATATTCTTCATGTGGCATCGATAACTCAAATTTGCAACGTCCGGTCGTTTCGAGATATAATATAGGTGAAATGAATTTATGCCCTTTAATTTGGACCTAAAAAGATCACAACTACAGTTACAATCAGAACTAAGTGCTTATAGAATGGAACGCAGACGAAATCGATCGAAATCGCAATCAATCGAAAATCGTTTAAGCTAAATTCGTTAAATTAAACGCAAACTAACATTTTTATTAAAAAATATTTGTTTTCAACACAATCGAAATTTGTTAAATTAAACGCGAACTAATATTTTTACTAAATCAATTTTTTATTTTGACGCAATCGAAATTCGTTAAATTATTCGACTTTCGATTAAACGATCGATTTTCGTGTAAACGCAAAAGCTCGAAATCGAACGAAAATTCGATTGATTTTTGAGCACTTAATTCTGATTAGTAACTGTACTTCCGCCATGTCAAGATAATGTCTAACACACTAAGAAGTTTCTGGCTGTATCGCCACAACGGATATAGACATTTCAATCCAATTAGGTTCATTTTGCACAGCAATAAATTAAGGAACTGCAAATGTGTATAAAGCTTGTGCATAAGGAATAAAATCCAATGATACCCCAATGATTCGAAAACGGTCCATTATCAATGAAAATATTATGGATCATCTTATGCTTATTTAGGGCTGGAGAAGCTCTATGCGCGTTAACTATGTTGCAGGATTAGTTAAAATGGTCGCATTGAGATACGAAATACATTAAAACGACCATATCTCCATAACCAGTTATAACATGTGGAACGGGTCTGATCTGGCTCGCTTGTAGAGCTCGTCAAGAGCTACGCAATGTTATGATAGATGCCTGTTTTAGATTACACCCAAGCACGCATGCTGAAGGTCCGCGGTCCCGGGAGATTGCCGGGTGCTCGGGGAGGGGTGGGGTTTCAGCCTGCCAGAGGTCGGCGATAAGAATTCCGAGTCTGATGGAGGGTAATACATATCCTCTAATATGAGCATACGACTCAAAACGTAGGTTTACATGGTCCATCGGCTTGGTTGGTCGTGGTAAATTTTTGAAATTTAACCCAATTTAGTTAAAATTTCCCCAAATTTTTGCCACTCTGCGATAAATTTCTGCTAATTTCCCCTATGCTATGTTTTGCCAATATTACCATATTTTTGCCAATTTCCAACCTGTATTTCCTACTATTTAGATATTTAGAACAATTATTGTTAGATTTGACTTAGGGAGTCCGACCGTTAGGGTAACACCCCTAACCCCTACCGATTCCTATGGCTTAGAATACAAACATTTTGACTCGATAAGTCTCTGGCTGGTAATTTTGAGTGATTGCAATAGCAAATAATCATGAGTCTATTATAGACCTTATAACACATATGTCACACTACATTATATTGGGTTTTACTATAAAGATTTTTGCGTGAATAGTTTTACTTTAAGGGAAGTGAGGACAAAATCCACCATTTGATCTGTCCCATGTCCGGAATTTTCGTTCCAATTTAAAAATGGTGTCCACAAATGTTTTGTAAAAACATTAAACAATAATTGTTTGAAACAAAAGTCGAGAATATCCTTTGTCACCATGCCTAAAAGTGGGAAAAATGACACCAAATTAGACATGTCATCCCACAGCACATACAACATAATGTGCCCAAAGTGTTACACTCTTCTTCAATGGTGTATATTTGATTCGTGATATAATTAAGTATACGCATGCCTGTACTTTTTAATAAACGATATGATACAATCCTACTCTTGCTCATCTAGACAGCAGTAGAAGAGAGTAAAACAGTCTATAACTTACCCGAGCCCGGGCATCAACAGTGGCGCCGTTGCGTAGCAAAATCCGTATTATATCGGTTTGATTTGCTCTAGCAGCTAAGTGTAATGGAGTTTCACCGCGAACCGTAGTCACATCTGGACTCGCACCGTGTTGAATGAGATAGATCACGATATTCATGCAGCCCATGAAGGCAGCCACATGTAATGGTGTCAAGCCAGACTAAAAATGTACGTACTCATCGATACAAATATTTCAGATAAAAAATCCCTTGTAATCTTTATTTACATTACTCCTAATATTACTCCAATATTATCCCACGATATTACTGATAATATAATTCTCGCAGGAAAAAATCGTTGCTTAATACATGATTACAGAGTTTCCGCGACTTTCCAATTTCGATTTTCGCTGTTTCTCATAAAAATTATGCTTTCTCGTTTCGAGACAGTGAAATCAATTCCGTGAGGCAAGCTAATTTTAAGGAACTTAATATATATTAGACATACATTGACATAACATTGGTAACGTCAAAGCTGTTTACGATACTCCTCCATTTACCTGTTGCTTTTGCCCCAATGCAGATATACGATTACATTATCAAACTTATTTCAGGTACACTGTGCGATCATTTAATAAACTTTGCGAGAGCAATTTTGCTGCACTTTTACCACGCAATGTGAAAAGCAAAGCTTCCTGGCCCTAGGTTTATATGAAGAAAAAAGCAAATTACTACTGCGATGGATGATATACAGCTACAATCTCAATTAAGTGCTCAAAAATCGAACGGAGTTTCGCTTGATTACGATCGTTTTTGTTTAAACGAAAATCGATCGTTTTGAAATTATTTAATTCGATCGTGTTAAAAACAGAATTAAATAAAAAATTTTATGCGTTCAATTAAGCGAAGTTCGTTTAAACGAAGATCCACCGATTACGATATAGTTCGATTTCGCTTGCGTTCCATTTTATGCGCACATAATTTTGATTGTAGCTGTAATATATTTTAACTAATAGCCTAAGCTTATCTGATGACAACAATAAAGTTTAAATTTTTCTCCTAATATCTAGTCCTCTCCTTTGTTACAGGAAAGGCGGAATTTTAACATTATCGAATATACTTAAAAATAAGCCTAATTTATGATAATGTGATAGTTATCAAGTTCTCGAATAAAAAACTAGAATTGTAACAATCTCAATAAAGTATCGTGTATAAAGCGCTAACCAGAAATGTCAGCTGCTCAGCGCTCGAAACGTTTTACAGCACTTCTAACTCAACTTACGTTCGCCCGAAAGTCGAAAGCCATTTTTTGCACGTACAATACATCATTATGTCATAAACGAGTCCGGTCATGTCTGGTAGTTACAATAAATTATTGTGCTGTCCACTCCCAAATTTTCCGCAGCAGTGAATCAAAAACATCAATCTACAACATCTGAGGTAATTTGAGTCTAACCATACTTGAGGCACGATGCTCCTAATGATGAACCATACTCTCGTATCATTATAATTTTCATTGTGCTCGAAAATTATTTTCAACAATTCGTTCTAAAAACAATTTTGTTATTAATATGAATACTCTCGGAATGTATACTGAAACGACATGCAAGCAGATGTATCAAAAACCTCAATAATTTCTGGCAAGTATAATTTTATATTAATAACACTTACCTCAGTCGTGGCTTCAATCGACGCCTTGTATTTCAACAACAACTCAACAACTTTAATGCGATTCTTTTTGCACGCAATATGGAGGGGTGTGAAACCGTTTAGCGCGCGTGCATTCGGATCAGCGGAGCGGTCTAGTAGCAATTTGGCTACTTTGACCTGAAATAGCTCAAAAAGTTGGCTCGATATTTTACTGAAGTATAACAAGTTGTGAAGAACACAGTAATAACCACTGTACTGAGAGTGTCCGACACTCTTAGTTAAGCAGTGTTTAAGCGTCCTTGCGAATTTATGTTATCGACATTAAGTGTTTAGACTGCAACAATTCAAGCTAAGTTTGACCTCTCCATAGGACCAAAATTTTACCTGGCGCGCTTTGAGCTGTGGAGCCAAGCTTCAACCTGGTGGAAATCCCCCAAGTTATCTGAGGGAAAACCGTACCTCCAGGTGAACTAGGGGTTTTATAATTGCATCTTTTCGTGTTTTTCATGTATTTATGGCACGTTTAATGTTTTTGTTGCATATTTGTTATAAGTACTGAAAATGAGTATTTCTCTAGGCCGCACTTCATTTTACTTAGGATTTCGCAATAAATAGTTGAAATACAAGGAAAAGTATTGAGTTTTATTATAACTCGATTTGCTAGGGCAAACATTTTTGGTTTCACCTAAAAATATCTGTGAGTGCTGAAGGTTTGCCAAAAATTACCTGGGGGCATGAAAATCGGGTTGGGGGCTCAAAAATCGTACCACCTCCCTCTCTCCTCTATAGAGACGCCACTTGAGATACAGGCCTGACATTCGAACTTTACAAGTGCTGTAAAACCAGAGAACAATGCAACATCTTTCATTCTGTATTGCACAGCGCTGAGCGTTACATTATCAATCGGCTTTTTGCTGAACATCAATGAAAATTTCAGACATTACGTTACCCATTATTGCAACAAAATTACACGTACAGTAAAACCTGAGAACAAAGCAACATCTTTCATTCTGTATTGCACAGCGCTCAATGTTATTATTAACAATCGGCGTGTTGTTGAACATCAATGAAAGTTTCAGACATTACGTTATCCGTTATTGCAACAAAACTACAGTGTCTAAAAGTCAGAAGCATTGCACATTTATAGATTTAGATGCAATTATACACATATCAATAATTGCACTAAAATTATCATAGAATCAGTGTAGCAGATTATAACGGAAAATGATAAGACAAAAGCCAAATGTTTTCAGTGTGCAGCACTGTTTATGTCTAAACACTCTCTGCGTAACACAAACATCCATGTGTCCACTGTGTTACTTTGTGTATATTAAAACATTCCTAGCACAGATTACACAGTTACAATTAGAATTACATAAGTGCTATCGCTGATTTCGATCATTTTTGCTTAAACGAGTCGATCGTTTTGCGATTAATTTAACGAACTTCGACTGCGTAAAATGAAAATTTCCCTTTAATACAAACTTATGACAGTTTGCGTTTAATTTAAAGAATTTCGTTTAAACGATCGTTCACGATATCGTTCGATTTTGTTTGTGTTAGTTTTTTGCGCACTTAATTCTGATTGTAACTATAATGTAAAACGATAAGACAAAAACCTACGTGTCCGCAGTGTGCTGCAACATGCAACGGCGTCAAATAGTCGACAGTTACATCATCAACAGGAGCCCGGTGGTAAAGCAAAATTCGTGCAGAATCAACGTGATCACCCTGGGCAGCCATATGAAGAGGTGCCAAACCATTCTAAAGAACGAAATTTTGTACTATTTACAATAATTTAGTATACAAAGACACAAAAAGCAAAATTTTGTTTCATCAAATGCAGCACGACAAGGATAATAATTTATACATCCTCCTGATCACGACCAGTTAATATTATAACCTGCCATATGTCTACACATCATCACATTATTCAATTTGGAAATCCAGACGGAAATCCATATTATGCTTCATTAAACCTTCATCTTATAATTTCAGCTTGCGAAATCCTGAGTTAACTACTGTCAAAGCCGACAGTTTTCATTTTCCCATGTCTGTAATGATTTAGCATAACCTATCCATGGAACTTCTTTATGAGCATAGTGGAGATCACATCAGTAGATTCAAAATGTAGTCATTAAGGTCTGAGAATTAAAAATCACCAAAACTTGTTATCTGGTTCGAGACAAACATCGCTGCTTTGACTTTTTAATGACAGCAGCTATTAATATTAACAGCGGATATATAGGTAATGTATGTGTGAAATTATTGTTTCCGGGTTGACAAAATGACCGAATACTTGTGATAATACAATTTGTCGTAAAAATAATAGTGCGTGATTAAAAAGAAAGGTGACTCCAAGTCGTTTTCAAACTAAATACAGTGTAACTAACGCCATCAAATTGGTTTAGGCTCCACAATTATCCGTTTATAAAATATAATTTCAAAAAGTTGCAGTGTTTGCTTACATAATCAATATAATATTCGAATAATAAGCGGGACCTAACAATAAAGGAAAACTGTTAAAGAAAGCGATTAACTGGAATCAAAGGTAATAACGCTCAACAAATTTATTTGCATATCAAAAGATCGTAACGTTTGTATACCCAAAGAATGACTGAAGATTTTACAGTTCAATCCCATGATGCTGCTCGTTTCCTCTCATTCTTGCTTTATGTGTATAACAGGATAGTGTAAATAAAAAATACAGTAGCCGTGAGCTACAAACGACGATGTCATTTTCCCCCAATTCGATTAATTAGTCTAAAACAATAGTCGACTGCGTTATACATTTAATTATTTATACAAATCTCATTTAAAAGCAAAGGCGAACCACAAATCAACCTGACTATCCATGTTTCACTTTTAGAATATATTAAATTACTACATATTACGCTCACCTGAAATGCTGTCACATTCAAATGTGAACAGCAAATAAAAAATATTGAGAGCGTGTTGGCTACGCGTATTAGAACCCAAGATGTTGTACGGCACTATTTTCATTCCTATGTCGTTCGCATAAGATGTCATGCGTGCGAGTAACTCATCGACCGAAAAGCCACCAAACGTTACACAAAAAATATTTATTTATTTGTGTTTCGTGACCCAAGTATACCTTATAAAAAGATAATCGGTACTCGATACGATATACCTTTAAATCCCAATAAAACAAAAAGAAAGTATGGTTCGTATATTTTCTAATAAATTTGAGTCACCTTAGTTTTAGCCGAAATCGGGGCGCCTTTCTCCAGCAATAAGTCGACAACAGAGTCGTGTCCTGAACGAGCCGCACAATGAAGCGGTGTCAGCAAGTCGCGAGTCCGACAATCGATAACCGCCGCATGAGCCAACAGCAAAGTTGCCATATTGCCGCGGCCCCATTTGGCAGCGACGTGTAACGGTGTTATATTGTGGCGCGCTTGATAATTAACATTTGCACCTTTTTCGAGTAACATCCGAGCGATGGCTTCGTTTCCGTAGTGTGCTGCGATATGAAGCGGTGTAAAACCACTCTAAAATACAATACGTAAATGATTGTATAGAATTATGGAATTAACCTTGCCGATGCAGGCATTACGGCAATGACTTTTATCGCGCCTCAAAAACAATTTATTATTAACACATTTGCGCTGGACACTCAAGCCTTCATGCAGCGAAATACACTTGTAAAGCTGCCAACATTAGGAGGTCACTGCTATATTGCTTAGTGTTAAGTTGATTAGACACCGTCTGACACCAACTTTCATTACGTCCGTAACGATTGTAACAATAAACTTGTGTCCCAATATACATATACAAACTACATGCTATTACAACTTCGTTAAACATCGCTGGAAGAACGATGTTTCAAACAAATATATCACATTATATCAAGAGTTGATGATATTTTGCTGAACAATATGTCGCTTTTGTATGGTAAGCCTATAGGGATGTGCGGTGCGTTTAGCGCTGTCCTCCGGCATTTCATGGGGAGGACAGTTCATCTGTCTGTCCTGCGTTTCGATGTGAAGGCAAATCTCCCCTGTATTTAATGGATGCTGAATAATTTTTGTCCCCCTCGACAACTTGTCTCACCACGAAATACAGGGGACATTTGTGCCCTCCCGCGAAACGCAGGGGTACAGATGAACTGTCCCTCCATGAAATGCAAGGAGGACAGCGTGAAACGCAACATCACATCCCTATAGGCGTACCATACACAAGCTAAAAAGTGTCATACTCTTCAGCAAAATATCATGGGCTCTTGATTATATGGACATAAATATCATTTATTACTATTATATCTACATGATCGTCGCTTCTTCTGCAGTTTTTCATGGATTATTGATAGTTCAAAATGCCAGGCAAATTGGTGCAAACTTCCAGAATGTATTGAAACTTAGTAGAAAGAAGTGTAAGGCCGACTGACGCGGACAATAAAACGAGATTGCTGATAAGTATATTTTTAATAGCATATTTTGTCAAACATGACAAAAAATCTCCGATATGTTGACATGTACCAGTGTGCATATGTTATTTTAATGACATTACCAACAAGGTTACCGAAGTACAAACAGCCATGTAATATAACTAATGACGAGAAAACCATGTGCATCTTCCAAACAAAATTGTATATAATCGTCAAACATTTGACAAAAACCTGGACCTATGAAACCCGGTAATTCTAGCCAAGTATTTCAAATGCACAGTAATCTCAAATCCAAATTATTGTTTCGTTCGGACGACCAACCGTGTTGCACAACTTCAATTGCCACAAAATCGCATAAAACTCACAAGGGCAAAAGTACTACCACTGCCACATAGGCTTGCAACATCAACGTGTTGGTCCGTGTTTGAATTAACACATGTCCAGGCATTCCAGTCGATATATAAATTAGAATCCAACTGTGGAAAAACTGATATACGACCGACTGGCGGGTAGTCCATATCGTTTCTGTTCGGCTGAATATTGCCGCAATTCTCCTGACCACAATGTTGCACGTTTGAATCGATATTCATTTTAATGAACCGCGAAACACGCTCATAGTTTGCGTATTTAAAAAATTCGACGTTGATTTAATATGATGATTTTTTGAAATACAGTAGACATTCACGCATAGAGTAACGTATACTTATGGCAAAAGTATTTTTGAGTGACTCCACTTTAGGTGCGTACACCATGGTTGTTCTTTTATAAAAATCGCTAACTGAACGGAGCAAAAAAAATCGCGTTAACATTTCTACCATTGGTATTCGCAGTTTAGTGAACACGAAAAAGTGCTCTGCGACGCAGTAACGAAATTTGCGCTCGCACAAATTTCTCCATTTTGTGTGCTTGTCCGCGTTCATCAAATGACATGCTGAATCAGCTGTATTCGCGATCTATGTGTGTATTATAGTATACAAAAACGTCATCTATAATCGCGCTGCACGTGCATGCGGTAGTCAAACAACCATGCTAAGTAGCAAAATAGCGGTTGGTAATGCCCGAGTCCACTTTAGGTGCGAGCACATAAATTGTTCTTTTGTCGAGTCCAGTTCACGATCAAATCGATCAAGCGATCAACGCGATCAAATCACGATTTTCCATTACGTACGCGTACATAATTTGCGACGCAGCCACGCAAACACGCGGTGCTGTTCTTGGTCACTTTTGCTATTTTGCTGACCGCGTACAAGTGAAAACGCGATTACCAATCGCATTTTTCTCATATGCTATAATATACAAAATACACAGCGAACATTGCTGCCTAATTCACAGCGTCATTTGATGAACGCGGACAAAGATGGAATTGAAAAAAACGTGCACGAACGTAAATTCTCTTCGTACATCGCAAAGCACATGTACATGTTCACAAAAATGCGAATACCAATGTCCAAAATGCGAACGTGAATTTCTGCGCAAGTCAATTCGTGATTCTGACAAACGGACAACCTAGGTCTACGTACCTAAAGTGAACTCACGCATAACAACCCTATTAGCTGCTGTGTCACACATTATTGTTCGCGTACCGGAAAATCATGATTTGTGCTCGTTCATCGCTTTCACTATTGTAAAAGGACTTGCCAAAAAAGAACCAAGGTGTACGCATCTAAAGTGGACTCACGCATAATTTTTCATTTCCCAATATGATTTTATTCTAAATTTCCCATTTACCAATGCTAATTCGAAAGACCAAATTGAACAACCTTCAGTTTCGCAGAAGGAAATTAATACCACTTCCAAAACACTGAAGGCAACATTACGGCCATTTTTAGCAGTATCTGTCCCTATATTATGCACTTCTTCCCATGCACGCAAAGACGAAAATTGTCAACATCTACAAATGACATTCTTGAAAAAATTGAATTTCAAGAGCCATTTTTCATGGTGTATGATTATGGCATTGATGTATTGGACGCAGATCATGCAAAAACAGTGTTCTTCATGTGCTCAGTACGGCCGAAAACCTATTGACCAATAGCAATCGTATAACTACAAATAAATCGGAAAACAAGAAATTATTTTTATGCAAAAATTCAGCATTTAATTCTCCTGCTGCGTCTTGAAGAAGTAAAGCCGCACCCAATGCTAGTATAAAACAAGGAACCAAGTGTCTAACAGATTTACGCAACTCTACAAGTCCGACATTTATCACCAACAAGCAAGAACTGAACCTTCTTTTTAATTTAGCTCAAACGTTGGAAAAGACTGCTGTGGCTGCTTTTACATACATATATATACGACGTCCACGGAATAAGGAAAAGTCTTTGAACTGTCATAACTCAACACCCGCTTGAGATAATTTTATGACTTTTCTTTATTATAGAACAGCACTAAACTTAGATATTACGAACTATGTGGCTAATTCGCAACTTTCTATTAGCGACAAAGTTACATCAGCCAGGCTGTCCTCAAAACCCAACTATTCGTCTGAGGTTAAACCTCTTTTTTAGTGGCCTGCCCATTCCCCGGCTTCGACAATTCTGTCCATCTTTCGCTGGGGTGTCCTGAAAGAGAAAGTTTATGGAAAGAAGCCTAGCACTGTGGAACAACTCAAAATTTCAGTGCAGAGCTTGGTCTGACTGACACCGAACTACTTCGAAAACTTTGCCGATCTGTGCGATTTCGCCTTGAAGGAACAGTCGAGGTCGCAGTAGCCCAGGTTTTGTTGTAATGCCAATGTACTTTAACTAAGATTATGTTACTATTATTTGCAATAGAAATTTTGTCCCTGTATCATTTGTGGCTCAGATGCTATAAAGCGCCAAAGTGTTTTCGTTACCTCTGGGAAACCTTATATTATATCTTCAAACATCGAATGCCCCATACATATGCTTGACACTTATAGTTTTCAATTGATGCAATTTTGCAAAATTTTGGGTAAGAAATCATTGGAGCAGTACAAACACTAAGCTAATGTACACTTACACTCAGTTAAGGTGGAATACTAGTAAGCCGCAAATCGAAGAAACACGGAGCGAATGTGGCTACAATGTGCTTAAGACCATTTGGATGTTGAAGATTCAATACCCTGGTGACATGTCAAAGTCCCAAAAAGACAATAGAACGAAAGCAATACATTAAGAGAAACATTTAAGCCATTTCTAACAAATATTACAAACATAAAACCATTTATTTCCTTATTCCTTGACGACGGAAATTTTCGACATTTATAAATCACAACTTTCTATCGAAATCACAATTTCAAGCGTTATTTTTCACGCTCGGTGCACCTAGCGCTTCCCGTATTAAATACATACATCGCGTGCACAAGTAGTTTCATCATAACTCAACACACCCGAAAACCTACATACACAGTCCCTCTACGTGCATATATCCAACTCGAAAATACCAAGATTTGACATTTCGGTGCCAAAACTTAGTAAAGCTAGTCTCTGCACCGCGCTGCATGGTTATTAACATACCCAATGTAAGTTTAAAATAGCGAAATCATCTTGCTCAACTGCTTAAGTAATGCTATGAGCCCAACGTTTACCCAAATAAGCAAAACACCAGCTTAGTCGAAATTTTGAAGATATAAGTGGTTATGATATTTTTTAAACTTTGGCTCAAAGCTAGAAAACGACAGATCTGACAAAAATTATTGCCATAGCACAGCTGTAGCTCAAGATGATGGGATTCTGCACTAATTTGACGCCGTTTATAATTACATACCTCTGAAAAAAATCCGAGGACTCCGTATGGCCAAGATCTAAAAAGTCCCAGGTAGTGTTGCTTTTGATAAAAATCTCTGGAGTTAATTGTACAAATAGATTCTATTACCCCTCAAATATAATAACTAATTAATCCCCGTTGGGCACACCCAGTAGGTAATTAATTATTGCAGGTGTTCGCAATTTAGGGCTGCTAAGCATGATTGACAACAGCGAACGTTTCGCTGTATACTGGGCATCTTAAAATTTATTGTATCAGCCTATTCCAATTTTAATAAAAAACCTTAAGCGTAATAAAAGCACTAAAACCCGGTTTCTTTAAATGACATTGTTGAATATTGTTACTCTACAGCTACACAGATTATCATGTTACCCCATTACGACATTAACGCAAAACATTGTTGTAACAACGACCATAAGTCAGGAGATGATTGACAAATTTCTGCGTTTTTTACATTTTTGATGCGTTTCAAGATTGACACATACCGATAAATACATTTGGCTGTACTGTCTATTTTTAACAAGCTCAGCGATTAAGCCAAAATTAGTATGCACTAACTTTGGCAGTATCGTTCATAAAATAATTGTGTCTAATTTTTGAAGGGCAGATTATAGGAGGACGTCCTTTAACCCCATCCCAAAGATGAAGTTGATCAGTTTTGAAGATACAGTAATAATCTTAGTGCCAATAGAATCAACTCGAACAGCGGGTTCAAAATATACATATATAATGGACACATTATTGAAAATTGCAGTGCGCAAAAAAATTCAAAAAAAATTCCTCCACAAAAATAATTTTATATATTATTCCAACCACACTGATGAGCTGAGTCGAATTATTGCTCAGATGAATCAATTCACGGGTTAAGACGTTATTTGCATTTATCTGACTTCCAAAGCCTAAGGCTAGGCCTAAGTTGTTATTCGTGAACCGATTCAGCTGATTTTACCACCATTCGAACTTTTTACCTCAGGTAGTCAATGCAATTCGAATGATATAAACAGCGGGTTCAAAATATATATATATAATGGACACATTATTGAAAATTGCAGTGCGCAAAAAAATTCAAAAAAAAATTCCT
The DNA here is from genome assembly GCA_030248225.1 of Trileptium ribeirensis. Classification (NCBI taxonomy): domain Eukaryota; kingdom Metazoa; phylum Nematoda; class Enoplea; order Enoplida; family Thoracostomopsidae; genus Trileptium; species Trileptium ribeirensis. Next base: position 200,947 of record JASANE010001227.1, read on the forward strand.
CCACAAAAATAATTTTATATATTATTCCAACCACACTGATGAGCTGAGTCGAATTATAGCTCAGATGAATCAATTCACGGGTTAAGACGTTATTTGCATTTATCTGACTTCCAAAGCCTAAGGCTAGGCCTAAGTTGTTATTCGTGAACCGATTCAGCTGATTTTACCACCATTCGAACTTTTTACCTCAGGTAGTCAATGCAATTCGAATGATATAAAAGTCATACATTTATAGAGAATTTTTCCACATTTTAGGGCACCATTTCTGAACTATTTCGCCAAGCTGAATATATTGGACCAAATCTATAGCTGTACCTTCAAAAAACTGACCAATTTCGGCCTGAGCGAGCTAAATGAAAGGACTACAACATCGGGCAGAGCATGCCTTACATGCATGACGTCACGAAAATATTATCATTCATTAGATAAGCGGACGACTATATGCAATCTGGAAGAAAAACATTATAAATACTAGTGCTGTATTTTACAACTCATAATTATTTCGCTCTGAAACTAGGTGACCTCATAATTTCGCAAGGGGGCGTGAACTTGGGGAAGGGGGTTGCCTTGAACTGGAGGGTCGAAATTTAAGAATTTTCAAAATGACATTTTTCAGCCAAAAATGCTAAAACTGATATAAATAGGCTCAGAAACGGTGCAAATGAGGTTAAAACAATTTTTCAACCGATTTTTTGCTCAAATTAGTCAAATTTTTATTTGGGAAAGACATTTTTGTAAAAAATAGTTTGTTAATTTTTTTTTTGTAAAAATAGTTTGCCCTCTGGGGGGTGTTTTTACAGGAGACAGGCCAAAAATTTTGCTAGGGCATTTTTAGGGAAGAACCAAAATTTTGTCAAGGGCCCCGTTTTCTGCCAGATGGCACCAAAAAATGCCAGGAGCCGACCACCGCCCCCCACAGGCACTTTGGAGAAGCAAGACCGATATTATAGAGGCTAAATTCTAGAAGAAAACCCAATAAGACAAAGTAGTCAATCGATATCTGTTTTTTTATTTTCGGTCACAAAATGACGACAATGCTTAACCTTATACAAGTGAAAAATTGTGCATCACTATGTGATAAGCAATAACTTAATGGAATTGCAGCGATCCTTAATTGAGGTATATTGTTGTTACAAACAGACAAAAAGATCTATGCACGGTTAATCGTTATTTTGACGAAACTGCGTTAAAACTACTCCTTGAGGTTATGCTAAAGACAAGACCATCTGTATCCACCGTAGTCTACTACTGCGTAATGAACAAAAATCATAAAGTTCCGACAGAAACACAGAAAAACACGTTAAATAGCAAAACATGACAAAACAATAAACTGCAGCATAGAAGTGAATATGCGAATTTATTATACAGTTCACTGCGTATATAACTGCATACGCAACCGCGAAATGTTATGAAATACAGCTACATACATGTATTTCTCCGAAATTTTGAAAATGTCACAAAATTATATTATTATATAAACCTTATTCCACAAAATAACGTTAAAACAGACTTTTTTGTAAACGGCTTATGATTTTTGCTCTAATATTTTTTAATATATAATGCAAACAAAACCGCACAACACTGCGTACACAAATCGGAGCAAAAAATGTTTACACATTTGAAGTCCTAATTTCAATATTCCTAATTCCATTATAAGGTTGAAAAGAACACACCAGACTTTGCTAGCTGTATTGAAGCATAACTAAAAGGAAGGTTCAAAAGTGTTGCCACTACACTCTAATCGAGTTAAGGAAAACGTGCGGCAGCGGCCGTCGTATGTTCCTAAACGACGATACAACCATCAATTAGCGATTCCATTTAAGCTAACAAAGAGATATTAAACTATTACGGGATATAACTAATATATCAAGCTAAATCTTTCTGACAAAACGATTTCGTTACTACCAATTTTCGGCGCCGACCGCTAGCTAAATTAATTACTAAATACTAAATATTATACGAAATGAGTTAACATAAAATACAGTCAAAACAACGCCTGTGTTTTAGCCTTGTAGCATACAATGCGACAGGACATTGGATGGTATAACGATTGCCTTCATACAGCACCGAAACGGCTGAGTGAAAAACATAATTATAAAACTTAGTTACATCTACATAAAATTAGTGAACAGTATTATCAAAATCCATGATAGATACTTGATAAGCTCTTGAAGCTCTATCATGGATATTATTTATTTCCTATGGATTCAGAGCCCATCGTCACAACAATAATACCATTATAAATTCTTGCACAATATAAATATAACGTTATGTACAGAAGGTCCGGACTTAAAACACTTAACGCACGCTGCCGCCCCTGCATGAGTCTTAGCTCGGAATTTTTCAGAAACCACGTTGTGGCATGTTATGCCCGCTCTGTTTGTAGTGGCATCCTATTGAGAGATATGCATGTTTGAATAACTTGTATTATCAGTGGTATAAATACAATGAACTGACACGTATTACAGCTTATAATAATCACGTATTACAGTTTGCATAGTCACGTATATATTACAGTTTAAATAGTCACTCAAATCTTGGAATGATTGGGACGATAGTTATAGTCATATTAGTACACTCACAGCTTTCACTGCATCTATTTTGAAGGCGGCCTTATGTGAGAAGTATTTATTAGACAAGTGGACTTTTGCAGAAATATCCTACAAAACTGTGGACAGTTAACTGACATGCAAATCACTATAATTTTATATTTCTCTAAAATCTATGCTTTACAAAGCGAAAATTTTGAGGTCATGAAATACTTTACAAATAGAAGTTAAAAACTTAATTTCATAAAGATCTGCTCCGTTAAGTATAAACTAAGTAATAGTAACACTAAGGCAGTCGTTTGACGAAGTGATTTAAAAGCTGAACTAGCAATCTTAAGGTGGCGGGCGCGTTGGAGCCCTTGTGTGCGTACAAATTTTACAAGAAACTAATGGAAAACTTTGTTCCAAGGTACCCATTTGTAAAATGGATACAAATTTACTCGGGCGATAAGCAGATTTTTCGTATCAGAAATGGTATCGCTTCAATGCATCGCTGTAATTGTCCCGAAACGGAAGATAAGCACCCGACACTAACATTGGGCCCTTTAATTAATAATACTAAACAATATTAGTAATTAAAACTTGAATTAACATCTCTCATAAAGTGTCCTATAATTTCTAAACCTTTGAACGAATTTTGAACAGAAGTCGAATCAACCGAATTTCAAACACCAAAGCAAGTAACGAAATATCATAGCGCAGTAACGCTTCTTCACGAAATCACAACCCACACAAAAATAAACTGCCTATTCTATTACAGATGTATGACAAATTTAAAGATATTAAAATACCTTCGAAGTAACATCAGGGTTGTGCTCATTTTGGAGGAGCAAGGACGCTGCTTTGGTGTCGTCCTTTTTAGCGGCAATGTGCAAAGCTGGTAATCTCACTTTGCCACGCGTATCATTTTCAAGAAGAATTGCAACAACTTTATCATGGCCTTGCTGCAGTGCAACGGCCAGTGGCGTAAAACCATCCTGAAACAATCTGTCACATTCTGCATCAAACGATAACAACACTAGCTTATAAAGCGAAATTCAAACAGTTCCAATGGTTTTTACGATTACGAAATCAAATAATACAAAATTTAGTAGCGTTAACCTGGGCTCTTCAAATTAAGGAGGTGGGGGCCCCTGGCATTTTTCGGTTCCCCCTGGTTCAAAACAGGTGCCCCCAGTTCATGCTCCCTGACAAAATTTTGGGCTCCCTGGTTCATTGCCTCTTGACAAATTTTATTGTTTCCGATCGGTCCAAACTACATAAAATTTGATCAAAATTTGTATTAAAATTCCGTTCTGAAGCCAACAATTTCCCAAATTTTGTCAAAATTTGCTTCAAAATCGCTTTTCTCTATCTCGTTTTCGCAGTGTTTCTGACAAGATTTTAATCGTTTTTCCTTCGGCAAAAAGCCCCCTGACAAAATGGGGCGCCCCCGTTTCGGAACCAGGGGAACCCCACTTCATGGCTTCTGGTAAAAATTTTAGCGACTGATAATAGCATAATTTCGCCTGAGTAACGATTTACCAACTAGTTTTTCCGCAGGCAAAATATGACGTTGACACATTTTAAATATAGTAAAATCAAGAGTTCATAATGCAGCATTGAAGAACAGCATGACATTCATGTAACTACATTACAAGCTGTGGGATGATGCGATGCGTTTCTCAAGGGAGAACAAGTTTCCCACTCTTTTGTCCTGTCCCCAACCCAACTTTTGTTCTACCTTTCTAACGTTTGTTCTGTCCACGCCCCTTCCCCATCATTTGCCCTGTCCCCAAACTTTCATTCCAAATTCGAACAGAAGTTGAAAACATGGGACAAAAGTTGGAAAAGGAGGGGGCAGACCTAAAGTTGAGGGCACACTTAACTCTTTGTGTAAAACTGCATAATGACATGTACAAACTAGGTTGGTAACAACTCTAGTAACACAAAGCCGATACTTCAGAGCACCCAGCACTTCGCTTTAATCATTCTATAAGTCACTCTACTGGCATCTACATTATCTAGTCACTGCATATAACAATGACTGACTATGTATCGTGAGACATTATCTTTTCAAGCAGTTCACTGCTGTTCTTAGCTTATAGCAAATCATAGTTTCGACCCAGGTTAGCATAACATCAGAAGGTATGATAGAAAAATATCGCCAGTGAGACCATTTTACTTATTCCAGCCAGAAACTTTTAAACGTTACCATAATAATTTTGATGCTATACTCAGCTCAACACGATTTTTAATTTAACTACAATACCTGTGATGTAAAGACCTCAAGATTCTGGATAAAAATAAATTCGGCCATCAAAATGGTCCCTAACAGTCTAACTGTTTGTAGAAAAAATGCAAAATTCAAGCCAATAATGCCAAAATAAAATTAAATAATCTGAACCAATATTAATCTAGATTTAAATTTAACAAACTCAATTAACGTAGCATAGGAGTGGCCATCTTTATTAGAGGCAATTTGGCGACACATCACCATTAAACTATGTGTTTCAGAAGTAATTATTATAAAACATCAGATCACGAGAGCTATGTTTCCGCACATGTTCGAATTACAAATGATTACCTCGGTTGCCAGAGATTGATTAGCACCATGTGATAACAAATATGTCACCACCTTGTCGTGATTTTCCTGAGCCGCCATGTACAATGGCGTGAAACCATTCTGAAACAATAATCTTATGTTCTATAATCAAAGTGGTATTTTAATGACGATGTCATAAATGTGAAACCAACGGTATCTGATTATGATCTGCCATATTTTAACGCGCGCTTAATATTGAGGTTAAACCACTAGCAATATTTCGTAATCACCTCTCTGAAATCGAAAGCCACTATAATTAGTGACAAAATATGAGTTTGGTTAGATGTTTCAGTAAGATAAATTTATCGAAATCGAAATTTTATGTGCTAAGAACCATGATGTATTCAAACAGAAACTCCTCTGCTACAAATTTGCAGAAAAATAATCTTCTTAACACCTACTAACTTTAAAGTCGAATAAGGCTGCCTTTGCGAACAAGGTTATCATAACAGTGACATCATCAACCATACAAATGGATTATGTACATTTCGATAGCTATGTCTTCTACATACAAATAGAAACAGCAAATAAGCAAAACGACAATCGCACAGCTTTAAATTTTTCGCGAAGTGTTCACGAATGATTCGTGGAAAATCTGTTCTATTTTTGACCGTTAATTTACTTCCATTTGCTAAGGCAACACTGTTTATTCAAATTCCACATTTTAGTTTTTAGTTTTAGGTTTTCTGGAATCTTTGCGTACACGAAATAGTTTAGTTCCGTATAATATGGCAGTGTCGCATTATTATCATTTTGCGCTTATTGACAAGAAAACGCTGCAATAATTTTTCTTCCGAAATAACAAATATAACATATTGGATGCTTGCATGATAAAATTGCATGCTTTCGTCTAAATTCCAGTATTTCATCATAAACAACTCTATAATAACGTAGAATCCAAGCTTAGGTGGCAGGAAACAAAATTCTCTATAGTATCACATCCAATTTAATAGCTATATCGGGTTTCAATATTGTATTGTATAGTGAACAAGAGGTATGGTGTTATACAATCGATACATGTTCGGAAATAGTCTTTGAAAACGCATTAAATAATGTAATATCGGAAAAAACATTATCCAGTAACATAAATGTCAACATTTGGGTTGGAAACCTCAGGTAACATCAAACATTAATCCGGCAGCCGCTGCTACGTTAGCTCGAAATATTCATCAAAAGTGCGATAATTACACATACGAAATTTCTCTAAATGATAGAGTAAGGACTGTATTTTAGAAGCCCGTATTAACCTCGCTCTAACAGGTTCATTATATCCAGAGTGCCGCTTAAAAACAGACCTTTTATAAGAGTTGTTTTATTACTGAAAAATATTTGAATTATAAGAGCTGTAAGATTGTAGCGTACCATTAGCAAATTTTACATGTAGATGAAATCCATAATAAACCATTACAAAATAACTGCCTAAAGCTATCTGCATCATCCGCCGCTGAACGCATACTTCTATATATATACTTGTCTACGCCACGATGAATGATATTGTATGTGTTGTCGAGAGAGCAACCTTTTCATTCGGTTCGCTATTGATTCGAGGCCGTAGCGTAGCTAGTCAGATCAAGGCATGTTATTAACCGGTAAAATTCAGCCAATCAGCGTCGAAGAATTGGTTATGATCGGCTAACGTAGCAATATGATAATCGATGGTATTTTAATGCTATTGGGTCAATATCTCCGCATGACCAGCGCGGTGAAAATGGCTCTTGTTGCAGAAGTTGGCAGGTTAAGCCGCCATAGCAGCAATCCAGGGTTTCTATGCAAATTGACGCAGCGGCGCGCCAACGGTGTTTGACCTCACTCACCCAAGAGACTACGAAACCGGTATATACAACGGCATTCGTGCCCCCCTCCAAATAACAGTATAAGCAACAAGGCAACAGTGTTCGGGACCCTCGAAATAGAACAATATAGGAAACGGTACGCGAGGCCCCAGCGCAACAGTGTAGTCAATGGTGTGCCCACCGCCATAAAATAATATAAGCAACACTATCGAAATGTACCAGCGACAATGTTTCATTAGAACAGCGTAGTAAATCTGCCACAGGTTTTCGTTTTGCATCAGATAAGACCAGAGGCCCTTTTAGGGATAGGTGAAATAGTGATTGGTGTGGCTAATTCTGATACGATTTTAATAATAAATGGGACACAACAAGACGAGCAGGCGCCAGGGAACAGCTCATCCACATTTTTTGAAAATCTTATAGGTCGCATATGCCGATCAGCGGTAATTTACTACTTAAAATTATATTGCATAACAGTTTTACTAAAAGCCGATGATATTCGATTCCGCTCAATAGTCTGGGTCACTATTCGGATTGTTTACGTTTTCCTGAATGTTACGACACGGTCGTATTCGGCTATATTCTCTCCAGGTTTATGACTCATAACGTGAGCTTTATACTTTATGCGTTTGACTATACACTCAACGTTTTGGACAACTCAATCCATGCTCCAGATTCTTCGACCATCGACTAAGACGACCCCAGCTATGTTGTAGGACCACATATCAATACTGTCATTACATTATTAGACCACTAAATGGAGATCCGCCTCTCCAGATTGTTGGACCACTAAATTCAGACTGTCAGGTTCCTGGGTGGAAGAGTCGGACGAACGTTTTTGTTCAGTTTTCGCTTTTCTAATATCATCGTCTCTTGGTTTTACCAAGAATGCATTAGGGCAGTGTATGACACTTTTGCAGTCTAATGCAAATCCGTGTTTGGATGATGCGGGCGTTTCCGACCTGACCCCGCCTCATTTCTGGGGCGGGGGAGGCATTGGTTTATAAACAACTACCGGTTCAACCGACCCCATTCGCGCCTCAAAAATAGGGGGTCCTACCTACCCCTCCTACAAAATTAGGGGGTCCAAACTACTCCCAATAAAACGTGGCGAGGCCTGCAAGACGACGCCCCCAGAAAGGAAGTAGGCAGGCCAAAAACGGGTTTACATTAGGGTTCAAGGAAGCGTCAATATTAGAGTTCAGGGAAGTGTCATACTCTTTTTTACTAACAAACAATAGATATATATTGTTTGTCGGCGGCTACGAAATATGGTTCATGATCATCCTCTCAGATTTGAAGACGGTGTTGCACATCTAAGTAAGAGGATATTTAAAAATTTGAATGTCATAACCAAAACTTTCAACAGCAGGAAAAGCAAACATATGAAGATAAAATCAGCACTCAAAACTAACTCCTATCCAGATTTTTAGAGAACTGAAAAAATTTATAGAGAACTGAAATATCGTGTCAATTTCAACACATGACTTTAAATTGCTATGGTTGAAAAGCGTCACCTACCACGACACTTGTAAGTTTTTACAACAAAAAACCCATATTTCCAGTTCCTCTGAAACAGCTGCAGATTTCGCTAAAATCCAAGAGTCCATGAATCGATGGGCAACTTGTTCGATTCAATTAAACAAGGAATATGGAAGAATATTGGGGCATGAAGCGAGGAAACATACGATGCAAACGGGGAAATATAATCTTCATGTTATTTATCAAATTTTTAGCTAGACGATGGACTCTAAAAAAGCTTATTATCAATGTTCTATCAATTGTGGTGCCTAAAATAGCGATAGGCACCAGCAGCACTTATACCAGGGAAGCTATAAGTTTCTCGGGGGCATATAAATCAAATAGCATTCATTCGATATGTTTGGGAGTCGAAAATGCCGAAATCAATCTCTCCCATTTGGAAACCTGAGCAACAAATGGTTTTTCTGCGTTTATGGAAAATCCGATGTTTTTGAAACTGCTGAACATGCAGACAAGCAGCGTCTATGACATTGCGTAATCAATGCAGTAGCACATAAATTTTGTGAAATGTACCCATTAAACTTTGTAAATACGCTGCCTTATTGTCTTAATGCAGTGTCGGACAACAGCCCCACGGCCACAGACACCGCAGCTGGGTGCGTCCCCCAGAAATATGGCCAGTTGGTCAATCATGTATGTATTCTTAGAAGTATGTGTATCAGATCGACGTGACGCAATTGCATTACGCACTTCCAAAACGTAATGCCCATATGACCCGCCTTTCGTAACCTCAAGGCGGACCTAACGGGTTTAAATTTTCATTTTCGGGTCGGTCCCAAGAGATTACGGAGCTTAGTAAGACTCAGGAGCGCTTCGCAGGATGTGTTCTGATCCTGCGGACGGGTTGCGGACGTAGCCTAAACGATACTACCTTTGAGGTCCCTAGGGAGGTTGGCTCCGTCACCTGCTCTGAGGCCAAAGAGTCCATTCTACTATTCCCTATCGTCGTTCCAGCGGGAAGTGTGTGGAAGTTTTTAAATTGATTAATTTGCTACTTTCATGAACGGTTAATTTGTTTAGCCAGTGGCCCCACTACGGTCCGACAAATCCCTACACGTTTAACGTCGGATCGCGTGGTTTCTTATTTGGACGTACAGCAAAAGAAGTTGGTTCGAGTAAATTCTCCTTCTAGGTCGCACGAGTCGTATATACTTAATACTAATAATAATGCAACTATAGTAATCGGCGATTCACGCTAAGGTTTACTTCTTCCACGCGTGTGTCAAACCTGAACGTGGGTCGTCGATAGGGGTGACGAATTTCAAACCCCTTTCAGCACGTATCGCTACTATGCTCAGTAAAACACATAGACACAGTTGGGTTTTGATTGAATATTTATTGATAATGCGAGAGTAAACTTAACCCACGCCCATCAATAATACTATTTTGCTATTTCGGTTAAAAATCTGTTACTGAACGTTTGTTGGTAAACCATAACGCGGCGCAAAACTGTTGGCGAACACAAAGCTCTGTGATAGTAATCCGGTAAATTTGTGTTCCCGAAAATTCAAGGAAAATTACCGAATTTTTTGCGAACGAAAATCTACCGGATTTGGATTCGCTGAATTTGTTCGCGAACACTATAACGTAAACAACATGAACGATTGATTTGTGACGTCAATATTGCGTTAAATTTGTTCGCGAACACAGACAAATTCGAATCAGAAGCTGATAAGCGTTCGATAACAGTTTTCACTGCAAATTCAAAATCGTCAAAAATTGTTCGAACACAAACTGTAATTTTAGGTGCTTGTTTCTGATTTTGCCAATTTTCTGTTATCGAAAAGTCGATGAAATTTCCACATTTGTTCGGTAACAATGGTTTGCGCTTCGCTATCGGCTTTTACAAAATAGGATAGTCGATGGGCGCATATTAAGTTTACTCGCGCATAAGCCAAAATCGCATATAGACATGAGTATACTGTACGGGATGTTACAATAGATACAATGCCAATGGAATGATACGCTATTGGGAAAATTGGAGGAGTAACAAATGGGCATGTCGAAGTCCTCGCCTTTTTCATGGGACACTCACAGCTGGTTCAAATCACGGCGTGAACTACTGAGCCTTCCTAATAACAGCCGCGTTTACCCTAGAAAACAGGAAGAACAATATGAAACATAATGCTATGGGGTCAGTTAGTTATCGAGGAGCCGATCAAGTAACTACTACTACTAGGGTACTTCGGATAATGAATAGGTTCAGATAAGCTAAAGGCGACAAAACAACGGGCAAATTCAAATATACGGGTCAAAGCGTACACAATGGGATTTTAGGGTTTCGATATTGCTCATCCTAATCAACGGTTACAATGTGCAATACGTGAATAATAGATACGGCAAAATAACGAATAGGTTAAGATATAACGGGTTATAACAAATCAGCAAAGGTTACAATTTAACAATCCACATGGGTGCAATATAAGCAAAAATATGCGTTAACATGGGTGCAAGTTTGTGAGTTTACAATGGGTGCGACTCCTAATTTGGAATGAGACGGCGTAACGTTTTCTTTCCTACACGCATACGCATGTATGAACTATAACCGTGGGTACAACAGTTTTTCCTAATACAGCGTACAACAGGCTAATTGTATTTCCAGGTTCCTATGAAATTATCCTTCAAATACAGTAACCCAGATGCAAAATTTGGGCTTTGATTTGTACTCATTTGCAACCTATATAAATACGAATACGGACTTTTTCGTTCCATGATCATGAGCCAGAATAGATTTCCAATCGGCGGGGTATGACCTTTTCTCAGCGGCTTAGAGATCCCGGCAGGAAAAGATTGGGACCAAACTTTCTAAATTTTGCAACTTAAAATTACACTAAAATTATTAACGTGTTGTGTACATTAAGTGTACTTTGTCAACACTACGAATATTGATATTTTGATTTGACGGCCAAATTTGTACGTTTTAAGAAGACGCTGGATCGAGCCGGATCCAGGGAAAAGTACTACATGGTCAATTTTGAGTCTAAATCGGGTTTTTCGAAGGGCCTCAGCTCGGCGGAACGATACTCTAAGTTCCTACGAAAAAAATACGGTCGAAACATAAGTAGTTAACAAAAGACATCCTAAACACGACGCTTGGAAATACTAATTCGGGTATTCCATGTCATAATCTCAGTTTGCTGGGTGGCATTCAATTCGTTTACGGCGTATATTTATTTATATAGTTTATTAAGGGATTTCAACCACATTCTTTTTACACTTACGGAAGGGTTGAAGGCGTTGCCTCAGATTCAATTTTCATTGCTTAAAGTGATCGCATAAACATAACTTGATGTTCGTAAGTAATTTGATTGATTCGATGCGGGTCGAAAGGTTCACAAGTATAACTTTTATGTCATTCAACTTTGACAAAAGGATCGTAATAATTAACGGCTCAGTGCGGAAAGGCTATATGGTCGACAAAAGCTTGGTAAATTTCCCGATTCGTCCTATGTTAGCTTCCCTAATCTTGAGAAATAAAAACTTGCTTGATCTCTAGTCAAAACGAGTAATGCTGCGCCTGGGCGTGCGATTACGCCACTTCCGAAGCAATGAACCGCTTTGGGGCTATTCCCAATTTCCTCAAGCTCGATCAGGTTGAAATGTATAGTTTGGGTAACTGATTTCTTAGTTATTTGTATGTCTTACTCGGTATCTTAAAAGAGAAATCCTTATGTTACCTTGGTAAATCGCTATTCATCGCTAAGACGCGACGGTACTAGTATGGGACGAGGGACGAGCTCATGCGGGTCCCTAATTTACGACACAACAAACAAATCCTGTGCGCCAGCTTGATCTATATAAATGGTGTGGCTATACGTTACAATTTATTTGAGACTAAAACTATAAGCGGCGATGCCTTGTAGGTAATCGGCACTACCCTAAAGCTACGTAGACTTTTGCTATTTCGACTTAAAACGGATGTCGAAAAGTGGTCTATCTGCTATTAAACTTTAGTTAATGTTTCTAATGATCCCTGTTTACTAAGTGTCCGAAAACGTCGCATTTATTGGTCACTTTAATCATAACAAATTCTCCTATTGAATTTAACTCGGTTTATGCTCTTAAGTTACTTGGTTTTCCTTATTGCAATCGCGGTGCTTAGCCCAGTCTATCGAAATGGAGGGGCAAACCTATAAATTTGAATTTCTCAATAATTTGCCAGCCTTTCCCTGTGAAATTTTGCACAGGGACTGGGTTCGACCTAATTTTTCATTTTATTAGGACCGAGTGAACGGTCCTTACAAAAATTGATCCGTCAGGCCGGGACCCAATAGACCCGATATCGCATCTAGCTATATCGCTAAATTTTATACACAAAAATTTTGCCACTGCCATCAAATTTACCAACTCTGGCAAATTTGATATTTCTATCAAGGCAGCGGAACATCGGAGTTTCGCTACTCCGATAGTTTTCGTGCTGCATTGATGAAAACTATTTATGCACAGAGGAAAGAGAGAAACTCAGCAATAAGAACAAAAATGTGTGCTAAAGCTAAACCAAAACCTACTATTGAAAATGCTTATGCTGCGAAGAAATCTATGAAATTTGTGTAGACCCTGAGCGACCTTTGCGCTGCTCGAGTCCGCATCTTTCATAATGTCTGAACGGACCACGGCTTTGCCGGGCTTAATAACGCAAATGGAAGGCCTAATGGGCCTCTATTTGTAGAGTAAAAATTATCAAAATTTCTGAAAAGAATTTTGAGTTATAAACGTTTGACGTTTTAGGCGGGGGTACACCTGTCGGGTCGCTGGGTAAACGAGCCCGGTAGCCCACATTTGAAAGATCTAATACGGCTCTATTACCTAGCTAATTTTAAACGAAATTCCTTGACGGAATTCCAAAATATTTTAAATTTAGGTTTACGGTTTGAGGCAAGTAAAGGCTCGTCGGGTCTGTGATTCCGAATAGCCAAATTTTAAGGCTGTATTCGGTAATAAACATTCCTACGAAGAAACGGTCAGTTTCAGCTAAATTGCGGGAGTAGTTATATCGTAATTTTCAGTCGGAGTGAGCTGTCTCACTCTCTAGACATTACACTACCGAATCCGGTTGCGGGTATAGTACATTTTAGGCTCTGTTTCAAAACTTCGGTCACTACTAACATTCTAATAAAATCTCGACAAAATTTCTGGAAGGGAACCTGGACACGAAACAAGTACTTTGATTTCAGGTTTCCAACAAGGAGTGCATTCGGGCGGCTCGGCGCTCATTCAATTCATCGTTTAAGTAAAATCACGAGTAAAATCACCTACCAAAATTCGATAATAAAAACATGGCCAAGTATGGTACGTCGTTCTATTCCAGGTACTTATTAGGAGAAGTTTTATTTAACCTCGGTCGGCTCAAAAGCCGTAATTCGAATCTCAGGGAAGCATGTAAAATAAGTCTATACATGAGTGGCGCGTTTATTTGTGCTTTAACTCGTTGACCGAGGGAGGTTCAGCATGACTTCGACTGTTTAAAGCGTTATTAAAAACGGCTAGCAATGGCTATGGATCTGCGGGACGAGCTAGGACGGGATAGACTATCATGTAAACTAAAGCAGGGACAATGAGTCCTTAGAGGCGTAACACTGTGGGTAAGCAACACGAACTCTCAGCTCTATCGTCAACTATTCTCTGGGCTTATTCTATCTAACATCAATACTACCTATTTACTAAACTATGCCTCCCTGTTCACACTTACGTACTCGAATCCAATCGGTCGACGTTCATCGCTCCTCCAACTATTCGCAAAACCAAGAGCAATAAAGCCAGGAAGAAAGAAGTAATCTACTAAGTACGAAACTACGAGTAAAACTGAAGAGCTGCAGAGCCGGTCTACAAAGCGACCGTACTCTGCGCTGCCGAAGTCAAACTGAAACGCGCTAGTTTGATCGGTGCCGTTTAAATAGCATAATTCGCAGCAATTAAATTGCTTTATGTTGTCGTCAACATTTTATTAAAAGTGTTTGGTCAGCACTTTTAGGACGATTTGACCCCAAAAGTTAAGCTTAAATGTAAACTTCTTATCAGCACGAATTCCGATTAATTTTGGACCATTTTAATGGGCAATTTAAATGATTTATTGCCCTTTTATATAAAATTTATAAAAATCAATGACACGGCTTCAGTAGACAAACGATGATAAAGGTTGTAAAAAGAGGGTACCATTCCCTCAGCGGTCGCCAAAGTGCCACATGAGTCTCGGATCAGGACTCAGTGCGTCTATCCGAGCATTTTGATATGTAACAGGTCCATTTTTGGACGACAAAAAGGAGAAGGTGGGCTATCGGGCGAGCCCATCGTAAATTTCATAAAAAATTAAGGTGTTTTACGCGGCTCCCGCGGGTTCTTGTTGCCTTTTCGCGGGGTGAAGGGTATATATTTGAGTCGGATTTAACAATGGGAATCTAATGATGGGTTACACGCCTAGAGGGGCATAATTTCTGCGATTTTGACTAGGAAGCGGGTCCGTTCTGGGCTCAAATAAAACCCTCCGTTTCATGAAATCTAACGATATAGTATATATATTGGTTATTCGTTAAGTTATTTAATTTATCTGCTATACGTACATAGTTATTCCCTAATAACTCCGCCAGTGATCCTGACCGGATATCCACGGGACCGGTTCCATATTTAAGACCGTAAAATTCTATATTAAAAAAAGGTTGAGTACTTATTTTACGATTTCTTAACGGTTTCGGAGTTGTGGGCCGGAGCCGCAACCTTCAATTCCGAGTAAACGGAATTGACATTTTCTTTTAGTTTTATCAGCTAACTTAGTCAGCAAAAATGAACGCTGGTAGCTGATAAAATTTTGTCGTTATAGTTTACGTATTTCGCGGTCGTTATAATTTACATCCTAATTAGTCGTATTTTTTAATTTTCAACACTGGTAAATTTAATATCGGCCAGTTCCACTTATAATTTTCGGAAATAAATCTACTCTGCTGTTCGCCATAGGGCGACAGCCAACATGTTTGTGGTCCTCACTCCTGAGGACGATCGTGACGGGTTTCCGTCACGACCACTCTTTTCTACCAAAAATCGAGGCGAATTTCGCGGTCCTACCTACCACGTGAGGTAGGGCCTTTCTTATACTTAACGGGGCATTCAGGAAGTCGTACCGTCCTAGTTGTTCGCAGGTCGGGTATGGCAAGAGCTCGCCAGACCCGAACGTTCCTACCTATAAAAACTGCTGGTTTATATGCGCTAAGTCACTAATTCCTCTCTAAAAACCGGCCTAATCAAGAATAGATTGCTCACGGATATAGATTAGATTACTCACCTCAACAATCATGAATACCAAAGGTACAATAATCATAGAAATAGCATGGAAATACAATAGAATTACATACAGATATGTGCGTTTATGGCCATAATCAACAAAACGAAATTGGTATAAATATGGTACGATGAATAGATATACTTGCACAACAATAAGCACACGATTAAGGGTACAACAATAAGCACACGATTAGGGGTACAAATCGGATATACGGAGTCTGTATAATCGAATTATCAATTCAAGCATGTATGTGCAAGAACAACGATACAAATGGGTAAATAACAATCGAAATGACCATGGTTATCATATACAAATCAAGTACGCGAACGGTGCCTTTATGGCAAATAAAGGGAATGGTACAATAATAACAATACCATTCAAATCAAATACGCCGATGAGTGCCTTTATGGCAATACAAACGGTATATGATACGATAAAATAACAGTAATGATAATACAACAATTTTCAATTCTTGAAATAGTAATAATAGCCTTTCTGATCATGAAAACGTCGCCGGTGCAGGCCGAAATACTGGAAATACATATAATTGCATAGCGAGACTATCGGGCCTAGTGATTTTTGGTTTGCGATGTACATAGTGATAATCAAATCTGTTCCAATTACATATGTATATATGGGGCGGGGACGTGGCTTCGCGTTCTTGCAGCCATAGTCGTTGGGGATTCAATTTCGGGAAATATACGTAGCCAGATTCTTAAATGTTGGCCATTAGACTGTAGCCAAGATTAACCTATCTCGTAACGATCCAGCATGGATCTGTTACACATGTCTGGCGTACCACCCCTACAATTTGTCTTGCTGATTAATTATGTATACATGTATATAGAGATTTATGTCTAGGAAATGGACATGTAGGTCGATCCCCGAGAAATATACAAGTTGGTCATGTATGTACATATGAGCCTATAGTAACCAGCATGCTTCTATAGTACATCTCTACATGTACTATGTCCCGTCCCACACCACCCACATTTTTTGATCGTAAACGTCGCCCATCCCCCAGATTTTTTGGATTTGTGCCCTTGAATAGTGCTAAGAGTCTCTCATATAATGGAAACCAAACGGTATCAGCGAATCATCTAGTATCGCTCTTTTCATCGCAACCTCCCAAAACCGCAACATACCTGCGACTGAACATTAACATTAGCGCCGTGATCGACCAGAATCGTTACAATGGCTTCCTGACCAGCAAGCGACGCGATGTGAAGAGCTGTGTTGCCTTTCTGAAAATGTACACACAAATAACTAATGCCGAATTGAACATGCTCTACAGTAGTTGTCGTATGATGGATTTACTAATGTGTAATCGAGAGAGTGTATTGAAACTACGTAAAAAACATAACAGCGATTTAGAAAAAAATCAGTATGCTTCTTTATCGCTTCAAGGAATAATATAAAATAACTAGGAACTGTAAAAAATTAACACACGATGCTTCTCTAACACGGATTAGTACCATTATGTTCAGACACTGCAAAATAACTCTCCAAACTAAACTGTTTATGCATCCAGTGGTAAACAATACTAAAACACAGTCTTAGTTAATGCATAGCTAATATCCAGGGAGTAACCAGAATTCCGGTTTGGGTTCCGGCGGAAAAAGTGTTCCGACTGCGGTTCCGGCAATACGCAAAAACAGTATCGGAACCGGAATTCTGGTTTGAAAATTTTTCACATTTTTTACTTCATTTGTGGGACCAAGACACTTTATATATTATAATGATCAAGTTCTATACAACTAAACAAAAGAAAAGATTAACTCAGCAAATCTTCCCATTGAAACCTAAGTACGACACATAATTTGAGTAGGAATTTTTCATCTTGACCCTGCAGGAGCTTGTTGGCAAAATAAAGCCAGGACGATGCTTGTATCAGCTATTTTACCAATTCTGAAATCCGCGGTGTATATTAGAATAGAACCGGTCCAATATGATACACATAACAGAGTGTGGATTGTGTGGTTTGGTTAACGTAAGTAGTGTTAAGCACCAGCCCGCGTGCTTTGAAAATCAGTCTACATTAGAGTACAATAACATATTCTGCAACGCAGCCAGAAACTGCCTTCTTGTCAATGAACTGTATTTACGGAAACTGTGCGAGCATTATCACAGTTGGTCTCATTTATAGCATTCCGACTAGAAAATCGTCATCATAATGTAGCTGACAAGCACTGGTTGCCCAACGTTAGCCTGAACAATGTCTCTGTCCACTAATCAGAAAATTTTAGTTTGTCGTCTTTTATTTTCATATAACAGTAACCATATGAATCAATAATTTCAAGTTTCGTATGGAATAACATGTAACAAACGTATATGTCCAGTAAAGGGAGATGATTGAAGCAGAGACCTGGGTACTTCTGTGTAATAACATTCAGCCAATTTTCATGCAGGTTGGCACGTTGCAGGAATGTTATCGCGTCACCGTGCCTAATCAAAGCCGATATTTCTTAACTGCTGGTCACGAATAGCCTAATCAGTGATGTGTTTTATACCTGAACTAAAAAGTTGTTACATTAAAAGCAAATAATTCAGTACGTGGTAAAAAAATTTTGGCTTGCTTTTGTTTAATAACCCCTGGCGAATCTTTTTGTTTCCCCTGGATTAAACGCCCTAAGTACAAAAAATAATTACCAAATTTCATTTATAATTATATACAGGGCTAAAAAATTCGTAACTTCCGTAAGAATAATTAAAAATGTGCTTTCAAGCTGAATGTGAAATGCTTTAGTGGTGTTTCTGAACGTTTTATTTGCTATATATATGTTAGCGCTCTGCATCTGGAACGCTAAATTATAATAATTTTATAAGTTTTATGCCGCAGAGGAAGCGGGAAGCGCGCCATTTCATACCCCAGGCAAAACCTATGTTTCCAAAACCTGATTCCAAACCACGGGCCACAAGTTCATGACACTGGCACATTTTTTGGCGAATGGAGACGCCATTGGATTACGTTCATGTCATTTTGCTAATACAAAATATGATTAAGGATTACCTTTGTTGCAGCATCAACATTAGCACCACGTTTCAGCAATTCTTTTACTACTTCTTTGTGCCCTTCTTTAGATGCCAAATGCAAAGCATTCAAGCCATTCTTAAAAGTTAAGAAAATTATGAAATACGAATTGAAACTTCGAGCTGAACAGATAATTGAAACGGAGCGATCGAAGCGAGCGGGTTTCCACTATGCGCACTACTGAGAAAGATCGTGAAAATTTGTTTGATTTTGTCTGTTTCTGTCACGCATAACCAATCTTCGGGTGCATCGGTTTCGGTAATTGTTTTCAATAGCAGCGACGAGGATGTGCCTTTTAGCTGAACGATAGCACCTGCGACTACCTCTTCGGGAACAAATTGCAAAAATATGTTTTAAGTATTCTTTAGTAAATCGGGCCATAGGAATACCAAACTTTCGCAAATCATAAGTCATAGACAGGGTACATCGAAAAACCGAGAAACCTTGCGGTATCAGCTCATGTAGATCTACAAGCTGCTGACCACGACTTTTTGGTGAGGCCTTTCCCTGAGCCGCTGTGGGTCTCAATATGATTTCTTGACCCTTTGCTAGAAATATTAATTTATCAAAGTTCGACATGTTATTGCGTGTTTTAGCTTACACGAGTGTCTATGATATGAGCATGCTAAATACGATCGCTTTGCTATCTGGAGTCCAATTTTACTTATTACACCTATTCATGGTGTTTCAAGAGTTTTGCGATCAACGAACCAGATTTCAAAAATGTAGTGAGTTTTCATTTGTTTAGTAGTTATGTATTGCGTGCAGGGCATCAAGAATGGTTTATACATCTTATAGTATCACAAGCATATGTTATAGTATCTTGTGGGCAAAGCGTAGAATCAAAAATGTTCGTCTCTTTGACCTACTTGACAAAAACCTCATGACACATTGTGTTTTATAACTTTACTATATAAACTAAACAACCCATTCTGCAGACCTGTAACTATAGAACAAGAGTTACAGTCACTGTACACATTGCCTGAAGCCATGATTACCAACAACTTCGATTAGCTTTGGCTTACTGTGGTACCGAATATAGAAAAGCTTAATCAGTAACTGCATAGAGGAAATTAGTTAAGTAACAACTAGTGTCCAACCTACTATTTTAATCTCCGAAATGTTCTGAAGCCGTTTAGTTACAACAAAAGTATTTTGAAGCCTAGTGGCAAATCGTTCCAAAATTTATTTCAATGACATATTTTGTACATGTTCAAAACTATGAAAAAACCTAACCAGGTCTCCAGGTCATTTCGGATCACATGTGTGATTGGGTCACCGTGTGACCCGGTGCTAACCCGGTCTGGCTCAGAAAGCAAAAGAATTCTCCCCTCTGTTCTGCACTCAACGTTTACAGAACAGCGTCTTCTGCCTTCTTCTTTGTCTGCTTTGCTATTCCGCAGAGGCACAGCCAGGTGCACGGAAGCCAAGCTGTATGACGTCACTCTACATACACTTACAACTAAATTGAACCCTGAGGAAGGTAAAAACTAACCGCATTGCATGTGTTGATATCGGTCCCATTTTTGAGGTAATCGAGGACTTTCTCGAGATTTCCAGCGCGTGCTGCGCGAAGAAAACTTGCGCTACCTTCAGTCTAAAACAGTAAATTATACAAAAATAGTAATAAAACTGACGCTGTTAGGTTCGACTAAAACGTAAATACAACTGAAAGCATTACATAATTGCATCTAAATCACTCTCTTTATATTAGAGAACATAACTGAAAAGGCTATACAAATCAATTGTCTTCGCTTTTTAGTATGTCAAGCACCGCCGTATAATTCCAACAGGATCACTCAAACTAATGGTGGTAGCTAGACAAAAATTTTAAAATATACTTAATGGTCTTTTCGGTTATCCCTCCAGCCGGAATTTCATCAATTTTAAAGGTACATATAAAATTTTGGTACCAATCAATTCAGCTCGATGAATTGGTTATGAACATACCCATTTTAACCACATCCCTCATAATTTTTTTTATTTTTTTATCCCAATGGTCCCCCATATGGAACCCAAATTTTTTCTTCGGAACATGGTCTTATTTGGTAACTTTCGACTTGGTATGATAAGACAAATCGACAGGTGTGTAATTTATTGAAATCTACCCCACCGTTAGAAAGTTATGATTTTGATAAGTTAAGAAGAATGTCCAAGTAACCCTGATGGGCCGTACGTTATACCGTTAGAAAAAACAGGTTAGAGCGGGGGTTCGGGGGGCGGCACCCCAACTTAGGCTTATGCTTAGTGTATGTCTCATATAAAGACCTTAGCTTAGGCTAAAACCTTAGTTTAAGCTTAGGCTTAGTATACCCACGACGGCATGGCCTGCATTTTATTTCGCCACTCAGGGTTACTTGGGCCCTCATAACTTTCTCACCAGTCGATTTGCCTCATCAAGGCGAGTCGAATGGTACCAAACATGACCATATTCCAAAAAAATTTTGGGTTCCCAAGGGGGTAAACTGCAATCTGTAACTTCAAAATTGACGAAATTCCGGCTGGGTGGGGGAAGAGGTAACCAAAAAGACCAATACTTGAAATCACTTAGTTTTCATATAAAAACGTCACCGCAAACAAGTACAGCTTGTAAACACATAACCTAAGCTACTCGAGAACAATAAAAACTTGTATATTATCGGTGTTGAGATATATGAAAATTTGACAAAAAATCCTTTAAAATATATAAATGTTGTTAACATATATCATTCCCACATAAAACCACTCATGAAGGTTTATAACACAAACTAGCGAAATTGACTTTGAGAGATAGCGGGACAGTTACGTTAATAACTGTATCAGCGTACTATCAGAAGTAGCTTGCATAATAGCGACTCATTATCAGATATCAAGCGAAACAATATTGCAGATATTGTCAGATAGCTTTGAAACGTATTGAATGCTATTTTGAAGAATAGCTAAAAGCAATTGGCTTCAAAAAATATTACACATGGCTAAAATATTTCATAATACAGCATGGAGACTGTGGAACACTTGCAATATGTAGCTACATGAGCCACAAACCAGCACGAACTTGGCCGAAATTATATAACCTATGCTAGCGGAATTATCTTTTATAGAAAAAGATTTATATATATATATATAACCTATGAAATTATAAAACCAAGCATTTTCACGCGACAGTAGCATACACATCAACGAATTTAGAATTAGCAAACCAAACGCATGACTTTGCAGCATTCGTACATGGCACAGAATATTTGACGCTTAATGAAACTGCAAAGGCAAAAATACCCTTACCTTATACGGATCCTTCGCAACAAACGAATCCGCACACTCATTAAGTACAGTTGGTTTGGGCACCATGCTACACTAATTTACACCTAACTAAAGTGCTAAATGCATAATATATACTTGATTCAAGTGGTGTGGACATTGTAATAACATATGTCAAACCAGATGAATGCACATCGTCTAACGAAAGCTTTTAAAACTAAATGAATTTTGAGTGTAGTGAGTCAAACCAGCGAAGCAAAAAGTCCTTTAATACTCATAATACTAGCCGTGCAGTGGTGAAATTTGACAATTTCGATTATTCGGTTTTTAGGATGAAACGAATAACTCAACTGTGGCAGTTATTCACACAATAGCTCATTTGAAAGTTTGAATTCTATATTTGTAGTTAGGCGCGAAATCCGATTATGACAACTTCCCCCGAAAAGTGTGGCGATGAGCTCTTCTCGGGTCCCAAAGAGAACGTTAACTATTTAATCCAAGTCAGATTGGGCTCATTCGTACTGCAAATAAGTATAAGAAAATATAAACTGTTCTGCTGTGCAGCTCTGTTCACATACTGGATTTGGGTCAAGAGGGATTTTAAATGGGTCCATGAGACCGAAACTGCACGAAAACGGCAATACCTCTGTAACCGCTCGAACTATACGGGGTGTTTTTGTTCTTATTTTGTGGAACAATTCACCGTCTATATAGTTGCAAGTGGCGAGGTGCTATTGCCAATATTTACGATGCAGACTTGAGTCAAAATGGGTTTTAACAGGAATAAATAAATGAAAACAGCAACATCTTCGTAACCGCTCGATCTATATGGGTGTTTTGGTCTGATTTTGCTTCAACCTCTATGTAGCTGCAAATGGTGTTTTATTGTCAGTATTGACGCTGCAGGGTTGGGTCAAAATCGATTTTTTGATTGGACCAAGGGACACAAAATCAACGAAAACGGCAATATGCCCATAACCGCGCGAGCTTATTAGTATATATCATTTTGTACAGCAATTCATCCCCTACATATCTGCACTATGTGGGCCCCTAAAACACAATAGGCACGTATATAATATATATCTTCAATTATTCAAGCAGCATTGCCGATACGCACTGAGCCCAACCCGGATTCCATCTTTGGTCTGTAGTATGTAATGTTAAACTTTCGTATTGTTGCTGTTATATATGTACAGTATTGAAATATGTATGGAGGGCGGCCATGTAGGTCGACCCCAAAAATCGATAAGTTGGTGAAGCATGTATTGTATGTATAAAACAAACTCGTCGTTACCAGCACGCACATAACCGAGCAATGGTTGTAAGGTGGTACTTCGTTTCGTTTCCCCAGTTTTTTCGGTCTTGCTGCGTTCCATCGTACTGTGTCCTGTCCCCTCAAATTTTTTTCGTGTTTGCACCCTTGCCATGGACCGCCATTTAAGTATGACTGAATGTAATATTTTATCTATGAATTTTGTCCAGGGCTCTCTAAATGTCTAAAAGGAAACATAGTTGCCATGGTCAGGGCTCGTACAGGATTTACATTTGAGGAGGGCCAAATTCACGACCTAGACAAGTGTAACACTTTGTTAAATTTCGAGGTACGTTTCACGCTGAAAAGCTGAACTTCGAAACCGCTTGGGGCATGGCCCAGTGGCCCCTCCCTAGGCTACGTCCTTGGCCATGGTGAACCGTTAACATTTGTCTATTAATGCTGTACGTATGAATATTGTTATATATATAATTTAGTCCATCAGATTTTCAACAAAATTGTCAATTTTGACGACATTATTCACCAATTTATAAAACACGAACTTCTATTTAGAAGGGCTGCAAAACTCTACATAACTTAAGTATTACAAGTTACAAGAATATACGTATATATATATTGTGCTTTTAGATAAGTGGAGAGCAAAGAACTTCGCATCTAATGAACAATAACAAACCTCGCAAAAGCAACAATAATGTAAACAAATAAACAAACAATGTTCTGTTTTTATAACTTGAACGAAAACTGAAAAGAAGGCAAGTAAAACATGTCTCGATGATACAACTTGACAACAAAAAGCTAATACATTTATACATCAATTATGTGCAAGAAAGGTGTTAATAGATGCCCTTGTGTTTCATTTGTCTAAATCGTGCAGAGGTGTGGGATGTTACCAAGCTCATCGAATTGCTATGTACGTTGTTTACATGATTTCCAGTACATACAAATTATATTAACGCAGACATATCATAATGGGAGTCGCACCAACAACAATTGCAATTATTTATCGGAAACCGGAATATTAAATTTTAAAGAGAACTGGAACCTCCTATTCCTACCAGTTTATAAATAGTCAAATAAATGTAGTAAGAAATAAACGTCGTATATAGACTTCAAAAGGGTTGAAAATGGCCGTAGCGCTCGCTTATTGCCTTTATGTCATCAAGATGAGGATCAGAAGCTAAAAAATATCCATAATAGCTGGATTTTACGTTTTAGCACATTGTCTCCGGACGTTAAATCGCTGTCAAAATCCAATAATGGCACAAAGTCACGTCCAAGTTTCAAACAAGCGTGACACACAACCACAATACACGAATAATACAAACGCAAAGAACAGCACAATATTTGCGACGCTAATCGACGACATCAAAGAGCAGATCATTTAAGTTTCCAACAAAAGATCATTGCGCTGAATGTGGTCGCGAAGGTGATAGTGACTGCTTCGAGTGTGATCTCTGTGGTTGTTGGATCATTTTTCAGGTACAAAGATACAGAAACACGAAATCTAACGGTACGAAATTCTCAATGCATTCCAAATTTCGGCAATCACATCAACTGACTCGTCAATCCCAACAGCGTGAAACAACGCAAAATCACACCACTACTGAATCCCGTCGACTATAAAAATTGGAATAGCAAATTGACTCTATTGTGGTTGCTCAAAAGACTTGCCACTTCAGCAGCTGAATCCGCCGCCTTCGTCAATGACATCGGCGAATTGTAGCAATCATCGTTAGATTCAGAAATGCTGTCAATAAACGAAACCATTGTCATATCTGTCTCTAAAACATGGGCTCAAATGGTTCAAGAAAACTTTAGGTGTGCTGGGTGTGTTATCCACTCCCCACATCCATCGATGACGAAGATTCGATACGGCATCAAAGGACTATCAGCAAGAGGACACGACATGGCGGACGCTAGCAAAATCTACACAAATCTTGATTCGTCAGTTCAGATCCAGGAAGTTTTTCGTCATGGCGTTTGCAATCAATCATCCAGCAGTCCAACGGCATATCACGGACCGCGACGCTACTGCTCCAGTTATTAGATCAATTCTACAAAATGCACTAAAACTTAGCGACTACAGTAGGTTGGAGAAAATACTTATCCGTAGGTCAATAATAGACAAATAACTGACAGAGCAAACTGCGCTCCGACGCAAGGCACGGGAACTTCATTTAGATGCGAAAATATGCATAACACAAATCACTACGTGGTTGTGAAAAGCAAACTGGTTTCCTTTAACAACTGTAGAAGAATTGATTCGGCTCGGGTAGTTCGTCGCAGATATAACATTAGCTGCGGTGTCGTTGAAATTAATAAGATGTTGGTTCAGGTTAACTTTTAAGCTGGACAGTACCTAATCCACACGTTCCAAAGCAGACAAAAGGTAAGTACTTTAGTGCACGAAGCCTTTGCAACAAGCTTTCAGATCTGGACGCTGTGCTTGCGTCGAGATCTTACTTAACAATTGCAATTTCGGAAGCTTGCTTTCTTGTTAGGAATACCATGTCTTCACAAAGGACACAGTTTTACGCGGATGTAAACACCTAAGGTGTGCTTCAGTGCTAAATGTCCTCGAACAATTTCGCATTGTGAAAGGTACAGCAGTGGGGATCTTTCTTTATACCACCCACGAATTTCACCTCTTAAAAATGCTCTTCAGTATTCATATCTCAATATATCAGGAAGTAATCGGAATTCCGGTTCCGGCGAAGGGCGAAAACAATACCGGAACAGGAATTCCGGTTTAAAAATTTTGTTTGAAATTTTTCACATTTTTTGCTTTATCTGCGATCCAAACATACGCAATATATATTATATAATGATCAAGCTCCAATACAACCAAGCAAAAGAAAAAATTAACTACGCAATTTGCCGTGTGAAACGTAAGTAGGGCACATAATTTCAGTAGGAATTTTTTTATAATAACCTGCAGGAGTTTGTTAACAAATCAAAGCCAGGTCGATGCTTGTAGCAGCTATTTTACACATTCAGAAGTCTGCGGGGTACGTTCGAATTAAACCGGTCCAACTCGGTAACAGAGTATGGCTTACGTAGAAGTACTTAGCGTATGCTTGGCTAACATAAATTGCGTCAAGCACCAGCCAGTGCGCTTGTAAACTTGGTAAATAAAATTGAAGTAGAAGCACCAGCCTAAATTGAAGTAAACTAACGTTATCTGCAACGCAGCCAGAAACTGCTTTCTTGGCAATGAACTGTATTTATTGAAACTGTGCGAGCAGCATCACAGTTTGTCTCATTTATAGCATTCTGATTAGAAAGTTATCATCATTATCATCTAACTGACGGACACTGTTTGTCCAACGCTAGCCTAAGCAGTGCCTCTGACCACTGATCAGAAAATTACCTTCTATCTATTATTTTCTCTTAGAATCGTAATTTCAAGTTTCATACAGTACAACATGTAACAAACGTATGTGTAGTAAAGGGAGGCGACTGGAGACAATGCGAAAGTGTGTATTCTACGCTCCAAGTGTTGTAAGCACATTCAATTTGACGTAACATACGAAATGGTGTACAGTGGAAGTCATTTTTTGCTCTGGGTGTCCAAAAACCGCCATATTGATCGATAAATAAACATTATTAACTTCCTCAGTCTCTTTAAAGTTTCAGAAAGGCAATAATGCCATCGAATACATTAAGTTTAACGTAAAAGATATTTTTAATGCATTTTAAATCCACTGTACCATCGTTTCTTCCTTCATCTGTTTTACTATATATAAATTTCGAAGACCAGATTCTGGTTACGGATCCGGTTTAAATGGACGTTTCCGGTTATTCTCTGCAATACATGTACGTTTCATGGCCCGTCATTATGGTGAGATATCTCAACTTCACCGACATTGTTCGTTGCAGAAAAGTAGCATATGGCGCGTCCCTTACGAATTGACAATCTAGTCTCATTCAAATGGTAACCTTTCACACACGCGGAACAAAGACGCTGTAAATATTACGAACTCTCCGGACCATGTGGCACGTATTGAATGTTCCGAAAACTTCGTAAACTCAGATATTTTTCTTCTGCTTCCGTGCTTGCCACCACCTCAAATACAATCCAAATTCTGCAATACATGTAAGTTTCATGGCCCGTCATTATGGTGAGATACCTCAACCTCACCGACATTGTTCGTTGCAGAAAAGTAGCATATGGCGCGTCCCATTACGAATTGATTCTCAAATAAAGTCTCATTCAAATGTTAAACTTTCATACACGCGGAACAAAGACGATGTAAATATTACGAACTCTCCGGACCATGTGGCACGTATTGAATGTTCCGAAAACTTCGAAAACTCAGATATTTTTCTTCTGCTGTCGTGCTTGCCACCACCGCAAATACAATCCAAATTCTCTCTAACGCAATTTTCTACCTTAGCGAGCTTTGAAAGTTTGAATAACTTTCTTATTTCAACTGATAGGCACTCATTATTACACTGTGTCATTAATATACGTGATAAATGCTTGACATTTCATAATATAATGTTATACCCATGTTATCTATATGTGCCCAGAGAAGTCATATGCCTCTAGAAAACCAATTCTTGTACGAATTAGATTAAAAATTGAGACATATCTGTGCTGTGGGAAGTAGGTAAACAATCAGGAGACGTGTACGAGTATATAAGAACTGCCGAGAATTAAAGCCAAGCCGTCAGGAAACGGAAAGTAAGGGAAGAAAAATATCTTAGCCTCCGGAAACTCGAACGCTCTATACAGCTTCGCAAAAACGCGTAGCTCAACAGCGAGTAGTATAAGTGCACTGGATTTGCCGAGTGGAGAAATTGCAACGGGCGATATAACTACATCGCAAATCCTAGGTAAAATTTTCGTGGCACCTATTTTATCTCCGACTTTTCCAGCGTTTACAAACATTCACCAATTGAAATGCGTGGCGTTTACGCCTGGTGATGTTCAACTATCTTTGACAGAGCTTATGCTTAAACCAGGGAATAACCGGAACCGGAACCAGCAACCGGAACCGTCCATTTAAACCGGATCCGGACCCTGGTCTTCGAAATTTATATATAGTAAAACAGATGATGGAAGAAATGAAAGTATCGTGGATTTAAAATGCATTACAAATAAATTTTGCATTAAACTTAATGTATTGCGATGGTATTATTGACTTTCTGAAACTTTAGAGACTGGGGAAGCTAATAATATTTATTTATCGATCAAACATGTCGGTTTTTGGACATTCAGAGAAAAAATGTCTTCCAGTATACCATTGCGTATATTGCGTCAAATCGAATGTGCTTACAAATCTTGTAGCGTAGAATACACACTTTCGCTCTGTCTCCAGTCGCCTCCCTTTACTGCACATACGTTTGTTGCATGTTCTGCTGTAAGAAACTTAAAATTATTGGTTTATATGATTCTAAGAGAAAATAATAGATAGAAGGTAATTTTCTGATCTGTGGTCAGAGACACTGTTTAGGCTAGCGTTGGACAAACAGTGCCCGTCAGTTAGATCATAATGATGATAACTTTCTAATCAGAATGCTATAAATGAGACACACTGTGATGCTGCTCGCACATTTTCAATAAATATACAGTTCATTGCCAAGAAAGCAGTTTCTAGCTGCGTTGCAGATAACGTTAGTTTACTTCAATTTAGACTGATTTACCAAGTTTACAAGCGCACTGGCGGGTGCTTGACGCAATTTAATTTAGCCAAGCATACCCTAAGTACTTCTGCGTAAGCCATACTCTGTTACTAAGTTGGACCGGTTTAATTCAAACGTATCCCACAGACTTCTGGATGTGCAAAATAGCTGCTACAAGCATCGACCTGGCTTTGATTTAACACACTCCTGCAGGTTATTATGAAAAATTCCTGCTCAAATTATGTGCCCTACTTACGTTTCACACGGCACATTGGTTAGTTAATCTTTTCTTTTGCTTGGTTGTATTGGAGCTTGATCATTGTATAATATATATTACATATGTTTGGATAACAGGATGAAGCAAAAAACGTGGAAAATTTCAAACAAAATTTTTACACCGGAATTCAGGTTCCGGTATGGGTTTTGCCCTTTGCCGGAACCGCGACCAGAACACGATTTTCGCCGGAACCGGAATTCCGGTCACTCCCTGGCTTAAACATAGCCACACACCACACACCTTCACGCAATTCCTTTTGAGCAAGGTAAAGCACGCAATCTGTATGTATTCTACTCGTTAACATGTTCGAGCAGTCATTTGTCACTGGTTGTGTGCCCGATATATGGCGATACGCGGACATGGATCGGAATATATATAGAGGGACCCACGGACCAATGAAATGATTATCCCGTGTCGTTGCTCTCAAGCTGCTGCAAAGTCATGGAACGCATGATAAATAAGCACATGCTATGGGTCTTTTCGGTTATCCCCCAGCCGGAATTTCGTCAAGTTTGAAGCTACATATAAAATTTAGGAACCAATCGATTCAGCTAGATGAGCTGGTTCAGAAAATACCAATTTTACCCACATCCCTGACAAAATTTTTTTCGATTTTTTGATGTCCCAATGGCTCCCCCTCGGGAAACCAAAATTTTTTCTTCGGAATATGGTCACGTTGGTCACCGCTCGAACCGGCTTGATGAGACAAATGGACTGGTGTGTAATTTATTGAAATCTAACCCACCGTTAGAAAGTTATGAGGTTCCAAATAACCCTGATGGGCCGCACGTTATAACGTTAGAAAAAAGAACAGCTTAGAGCGGGGGGTTCGGGGGGCGGCATCCCCCCGACTTAGACTCAGGCTTAGTGTATGTCTCATATAGAGACCTTAGAGACTAAGGTTTAGGCTTAGTATACCCACAATGGCATGGCCTGCATTTTATTTCTGCCCCTCGGAGTTATTTGTGTCCTCATAACTTTCTAACGGTGGGTTAGATTTCAATAAATTACACACCAGTAGATCTGTCTCATCAAGCCGGTGCGAGCGGTGACCAACGTGACCATATTCCGAAGAAAAAAAATAGTTTTCCGAGGGGGAACTATTGGGACCTCAAAAAATCGAAAAAAAAATTTGTCATGGATGTGGGTAAAATAGGTATTTTCTGAACCAGCTCATCGAGCTGAATCGATTTATATGTATCTCCAAAATTGACGAAATTCCGGCTGGGGGATAACCGAAAAGACCCCCTGCTATAACACGATAAAACATCAAATATTCTATCCCAAAACCAACATGGATTCGTCGCTAAACGGTGTCCGCTAGCACCGAAATAACCAAGAGTACCTGGACCTGAGCAAATGATATAGATAAGTCTTTCAGAAGACGTGGCTTATTTAAACTTTGAAAAGATTTTTGAGACAATATCCCACAAAAAACAGTGCAGACACTTTCACGTGTTGAGGATTCTGGTAAAAAGTTTGGCATGCTTGAATAACTTTTTGTCGAACAGGAAGTTGCGAATTAAAATGAACAGCTGTTACAATATTATCAACGCGTTTTGACTGATGTTCCTCAAGGAAGTGTCTTTAGACAAGCATTATTCACGCAATGTATATTAATAATCTGATTATGTTAAAATATGATCTAATGTTAATATAAAGTTGTTTGCCGATGATGTTAAATTGTATATAACGAACCCATATGAAAATAATCAACGGATAAAAATAAACAAAATGCACTAAGCCAAATATGAAGGCAACTTGCAATCTCAGTTTTGAAATGTGAAATTAAAAAGCGATATTTTTCGTTCAACCTAAGAAAAACACTATACCACACAGCGAAATCTGTTTCCGACTAGGAGTATTCATCAATAAAGCTTCAAAATTCAGATATAATTGCAGAGATCTAATGTGCAAAGCATACCCATTATCATTATGTAATATATATACTTTTCCGCTGTTTCTTAACTTCTGATATTGAAGTCTTTTGCCGTGCCCCTATTACATATGTTCGACCAATATTGGAATACGCATCTTCACCTGTCTGGCCACCTGTGTATGCTGACGATATCGATTCATAGAGCGCGTCCAACATTACTACACATAGCGTTTGTTGAATCGTTGAAGAGTGGCTGCAGCGCAGCATAATAAAACACTAAGAGATTTCTTGATCTGAGTCATTTGAGCTAAGACGAAAAATATTTCGACCTCGTTAGAATTTTCAAATCTATCAACAATGAATCGGATTCGCTTTTATAATTATCCCCTCTTATCTAACTGTGAGTATAGCCGCAGAATATAACGCTATACTCACATTGTTATAATATAATCGGGAACCAACATACAGCACAGCATCATATTTCCAATGTGAGTGATAAAATATTGGAATACCTTACCGTCAACAATAGACGGAGTGCCTGTAGTTACGGCGTCAAGTTCAGAAGTGTTTAAAACATTAGTAGCTAAATTTGATGTCGCACATATTTTAAGATTGAATAGAAATCTATAGTACATAAATGGTTGTTCTGTCCCGTATCTGTCTACTTATGTTTCTTAGCAAATTCAAATTTATAAATATATATTATAGTCCTGTTAATAAACTAAAACTGCAAGCATTTTTACCAGTGTTGGAACCGGATCAGTGAAATGTGACCCGGTGACCCGAACAAAGTTTGACCCTGTGACCCGGTCAGACACGTGATCCGGTTGACCCGGTCCAGCATAAAAGTAAGAGAATCCGCTCTGTTACAATATTTATGGCGATGACTCAACAGGACAATGGTAAAAGACAAAATTTTATTGGCATGCGATGCGTAAGTGCAAGTAGAAAATTGGATGTCTAGTAACAAGCAAACATTCACTTAACTTAAATGCCACACTATGGTCACCTTATTCCGTTTCCAGGACACTCCTTAGGACACTGCGTATGCACAACACTTGTGTGCCTGTATCTCGCTTAAGGTAAAGCCTTAACATAAGTTAAGGTGTGTTTCTGAAATATAGACCACATTGTTTTGCACCTGACAGCTGCCGGTGACTGCCGTGACGTGAAATGCATTCTGCTGAAGGCAGTGCCGCATGCGACACTTCAAACACGAAACTGCAAGAAATTTCAATGAAAAATAGAATTGGCAACATATTGGGCTGCCAGCTAAGTATTTATTGAACTGTCTTTCTTCCGAAGATTACATCTTCCACGGGGACTTTTCCGTATTTGGCTCCAATCTCGATCAATAGCTGCGAATAATCCTTGAATTCGGGATTCTCAACCATACTGAACGACGCTAGACATGAGCTTATCATCTTAGCTTCCGCTCGCTTAATGTTGCCTGACACCTCTCGGGGGATACTGGTAGTTTTTGACGTGAAATAGGACTTTATTCCTGCTCCTGGTTGATGGCTTCCCGCCTTGCAAGTACTGTTGTGTCCCAGCAGATTTTTGGTTCCATAGTCAATCGTTTTTCCTTCCACCTTTTTCTTGTAGTATATGCAAACATGACAGTGCTTGCAGCAGGCAATCCCAAAAAGTTCCACTCCCTCACCATTCTTAACCTTCCCAAAACGGCTCCATGCTGCGCTACGCACGCCAGACTCAAATAGCGTGAATTTATTTTCTTTAACATTTTTTGATACTTCGTTTAGGTCCATTTTAAAAGCCTGCAAATAAAAAGCACTATGGAGAAAATATGGTGCGATACACATAATTAGGTATGGGGTCAGCTGCCACGACCAATAAAAACTATATATCATGTATAATATTTATAAATAAATATATATTTATGTATATTCTTGTGCAAACATGTGCACGGGACTCATCCTGAATTGTGTCTTAGCTACCAGTAAAACTGTTCAACGGCATGTTTTAACATCGGTTATGGTTGTACTTCGTGACGTATTTACGTGTTGCGGAAGTCGGATTCATCGATTTTTCCGGGCCTCTGCCGGGTCTGTTCGTTGAAAATGTGACCCGGATGACCCGGTACCGGGTCAACAGCGGGTCAGGGTACTGACCCGGTGACCAGAACGAAAAAGTGACCCAAGCTGACCCGGTGACCCGGTTCCATTGCTGATTTTTACAATACTACTCCATCAGCTTGATATAGCATCTTTTTATATCGCAACAGAAATATATAGGCAGATACAAGAGGCGTGGCTTTACCTCCCCCACAGCCCCTTCTGTCCTTTTTAGGTGCCTACACCTGGGTTGTTCTTTTATCAAGTCAGTTCACGACCGTAAAAGCGACGAACGTGAACAAACCATGATCTTCTCTTTATACGATTTGGGAGGGAACAACGCGCAGTCGCTGTTATCGGTCACTATTTTGCGATTTTGCATCGCATTTTGCTGAAAGCCTACTAGCGAAAACTCGATTACCAATTACGTTTTTTCTCGTACGTTAGGCTAGATAAATAGATCGCGAACAGCTGTCTGATTCAGAATCTCATTTGATGAACCCGACCAAACATACGAGGTGGAGAAATGTGCGCGAACGCAAGTTCCAATCGCATATCGCAGGGCCAATGTTCGCGTTCACAAAGACAAGAATACCAATGGAAAAAATATGAAAGCGAAGTTCTACGCGAATCAATTCGGGATTTTGCCAGAATGCCAGAACACCCTTGG
Organism: Trileptium ribeirensis; assembly: GCA_030248225.1. Lineage (NCBI taxonomy): Eukaryota > Metazoa > Nematoda > Enoplea > Enoplida > Thoracostomopsidae > Trileptium > Trileptium ribeirensis. Next base: position 234,758 of record JASANE010001227.1, read on the forward strand.
TGTAAACACCTAAAGTGGACTCAAGCACCTAAAGTGGACTCAAGCACCTAAAGTGGACTCATGCATTATGTTATATATTTTTTTCTTTATGTAAGTTATTTACGTTATAAACATGTGGCACAATGTTCTGCGAGCGCTAGTAAAGTAAGCATGCTGCAGGGACTACGTTTAATAAATTCTCATTCTTGAGTAGCATGAACGCGTTTCAGAAGCAGAACGGCGATTCAGAAGCAGAAAGACATTTCAGATTGCAGTAAATAAGTCTCGTATGTACCACAGGAACTGAATAAATTTGTATTATATTGTATTTGTGGTTGGACATTGTGAGCTTCAAGATATCGCTGTCCGAAACTACGCAGAAAATACTATCCACTGTGTATCTCCGCGCAAAATGCGTCACACTCGCTACATCCGCCAAGCATTAATCGTAGAACATGCAATTTCACTCAGCTTCCCCTCGGCGCAGTGCACTAAAAAGTATTAAAAGCAATTCATTATGAACCTTGGAGAATCTTGTTTCTTAGAAAAAATGATCAACGTGTATTATGCCTGTTAACGGCTGCACTTTAGTCAAGCTGTTATAATACACCGGATTTTACAAAAAATATATCTTACCCTAACATATTTCCAAGGAGTTTGTCATTCGGTATATAATTACATGAAATGCGACCAGATTAGCAGATTAAATTTATGCTCGCTGGTTGAGAAATACTCGAAACTGACTATATTAGGACACCGTGTCAAAGTTCCAAATTTTAGACATAAGTATTATGAAGCTGCTGCTGCATCTATGTACCTGACTTCAATCAACTTGAATTAGAATTAATTCATTCGGTATATATTGATTTACAAGAAATGCCATCAGATTAGGTGGCACATGCAGAAATTTGTGTTCACTGGTTGAGAAATACTCGAAACTGACTATATTAGGACACCGTGTCAAAGTTCCAAATTTTAGACATAAGTATTGTCTGACGAAGCTGCTACTGCTTCTATGTACCTGACTTTAATCAACTTGAATTAGAATTCATTTATCCGTTATATATTGATTTACAAGAAATGTCATAACATTAGGTGGTACATGCAGATATTTATGCTCGTTGGTTGGGAAATACTCGAAACTGACTATGTTGCGACATCGTGTCAAAGTTCCAAATTTTAGACATAAGTTTTGTCTGACGAAGCTGCTGCTGCTTCTATGTACCTTACTTTAATCAACTTGAATTAGAATTCATTTATTCGGTATAAACTGATTTACAAGGAATGCCATCAGATTAGGTAGTAGATGCGGAAAGTCGTGCTCGCTGGTTTACGAATCTTCGAAATTGACTATGTTGCAATGTCCTGTCAAAGTTCCAAATTTTAGACAAGTATTGTCTGACGAAGCTACTGCTGCTTCTGTGTATCTGACCTTAATCAGTTTGAATTAGAATTCATTTATTCGGTATATTTTGATTTACAAGAAATATCATCACATTAGGTGGTACATGCAGATATTTATGCTCGTTACTTGGGAAATACTCGAAACTGACTATGTTGCGACATCGTGTCAAAGTTCCAAATTTTAGACATAAGTATTGTCTGACGAAGCTGCTGCTGCTTCTATGCACCTTACTTTAATCAACTTGAATTAGAATTCATTTATTCGGTATAAAGTGATTTACAAGGAATGCCATCAGATTAGGTAGTACATGCGGAAAGTCGTGCTCGCTGGTTTACGAATCTTCGAAATTGACTATGTTGCAATGCCCTGTCAAAGTTCCTAATTTCAGACAAGTATTATCTGACGAAGCTACTGCTGCTTCTGTGTATCTGACCTTAATCAGTTTGAATTAGAATTCATTTATTCGGTATATATTGATTTACAAGAAATATCATCACATTAGGTGGTACATGCAGGTATTTATGCTCGTTGGTTGGGAAATACTCGAAACTGACTATGTTGCGACATCGTGTCAAAGTTCCAAATTTTAGACATAAGTATTGTCTGACGAAGCTGCTGCTGCTTCTATGTGCCTTACTTTAATCAACTCGAATTAGAATTCATTTATTCGGTATAATCTGATTTACAAGGAATGCCATCAGATTAGGTAGTAGATGCGGAAAGTCGTGCTCGCTGGTTTACGAATCTTCGAAATTGACTATGTTGCAATGTCCTGTCAAAGTTCCAAATTTTAGACAAGTATTGTCTGACGAAGCTACTGCTGCTTCTGTGCATCTGACCTTAATCAGTTTGAATTAGAACTCATTTATTCGGTATATATTGATTTACAAGAAATATCATCACATTAGGTGGTACATGCAGATATTTATGCTCGCCGGTTGAGAAATACTCGAAATTGACTATGTTGCGATACCCTGTCAAAGTTCCAAATTTCAGACATAAGTGTTGTCTGACGAAGCAGCTGCTGCTTCTACCTATCTGACTTTAAGCACTTTGGTTTGGAATGCACCGCAGCTCCTGGTATTGGTCAGGTCAAACAACTGCTACAAGAAGCCAAATAGAGCTGTTTGGTTAATAAAGCGTTAAGATAAACGAATTCGTATAAGACCTACATCGACGAGAACAAGTGTTTAAATAAATGTCGGATGTTCCTTTTTCGAAGAAAACCGATCAGTCTGTTTTAAAATTAATGCATATTTCCACAAATTGTGAAAAATTTTGAAATAAAAATGTGGTTTTTACTTTCACGCCATAGGCACGCATAACTAGAAAATTTGTAACCAGATGGGATCGAAGACCCAACTTCGAGGTAAAACACGTATAACACTAATATAAAGTACTTCTTAATATCAATCACCGAGTTCTGACATCTATCTGGTAGTTAAATTAATGGCACTCTTGTAAAGAAACTCCTTACAATATCACAAGATTTACCATTATCGGTACCCTACGCATTAGTTAACGCTTTACATTTTATAATTGGATCATACTAAACCTGAGATTAAGTCAGAAAACTGCCACCCCCCCCCCCGAACACCCCTTCCGTCTAAGCTGTTTTTCTTCTTGCATACATCACTATATTTGTTGTGTATATACTTAAAATATGATAAAAACCTACACCTGATGCAAACAGAGTTACAACCTCAACCCAGTATTAAGTTGTTTACTAGCTTATCAAGTATATTATATATATATCAATATCAAGGGCGTAGCCAGGAGTTTTGAAAAGGGGGGGGTTGCGGCCCACAGTGGGTACCTAAAAGGGGGGTCCGGGGGGTCGCGCTCAGAAAGGAGGGGTCGCGCTCAGAAAGGAGGGGTCGCGCTCAGAAAGGAGGGGTCGCGCTCAGAAAGGAGAGGCCGCGCTCAGAAAGGAGAGGTCGCGCTCAGAAAGGAGAGGTCGCGCTCAGAAAGGAGAGGTCGCGCTCAGAAATGTGAAAGCGGGTTCCAGAATTGGTATTTTAAGTACGCCATAAACAAGTAAAAAATGCAACTGTTGTCAAAATAGCGAATTTTAATACAAGAATGTGAAGTTTGGTCAAAAATACGGTTGAAAGTAATTGTTTTTCTAGTGCGAGAGAGGCTAGTTTTAGGACAATTATCGACATGATTTTCAACCGGAATCACTCAAAAAAATTTTGTTTGGGGTTGAACCAAAGGGGGGTCACGACCCCCGCAACCCCCCCTGGCTACGCCCTTGATCAATATACACCATGCTTTTTCGTTGCATTTTGGTATAAAATACCTTTTGATGTAATACGACAAATTCTATAGAGGCAGATGTAAGAAACTAGGATTTAAACATCTTTCTGTCCTAAAATTGTTCATTTTCTTGTTGAGTTTTATTTCATTAAAATCTATGCTAGTGCTCAGTAACCGCTAGTAATGCTGCGAGTTCCACGTTAATGTTTTTCATACTGGGGTCGTATGAACGCGTTTCAGAGACAAAACACTGCAGTAAATATACTGTCGTATAAACAGGAGAACCAAAAAATTGCCTTATGTAGTATTAATATGGCATAACTACCCATTATAGAGATAGAAAATATGGACATTATGAATAACATATGAATGCGCCTTTCCATATACATTCTCTGCATACCTGTGTGTTATATGTGTCTGCAAACGAATTATTGTGCCCCGAGCATTTGCAAACCAAAAATCAGCATCGTTTCTAAAATTGGTCACATAAAAAGACGATTGTCAACGGCATAAAACAAACATTATACCGCACGTAAAGCGTGCATATATATAAAACCGCTGTGTTTTTATTGATAATGCCACAGAAGGAAATCGAATCAACATAGAAACCACTGCCGCAGGAGTTGGGTAAGCCTCATTGCAATACACACAAGAAACATTGATCGAGGTGACATAAAATGTGGTCAATAATTCTTGGCTTTGACACGAAAACGTCTACGGAAGCCAAATTACGTATCAGACACAGAGTGACATTTCTCAAATAGTGTCCTCCAATTAGAGGTGAGAAGAACAGTCAGTTTCAAGTTAGACTCTTGTCATTCTGAAGCATATCTGGCTCAGCTACGCTCTTCCTGAGTCGTGTCCGTCACAAATTAGCTCGGGTACGCTCAGCTCTTCATGAGCAGTGTCCAGCTCAGTTCCTCTGATATGAACCCCCGATCGGTTCGGCTTTTAGGCTAACAAAAATAAAGGTTTGCGATTCCCTAGTATAAGAAAACAACAAATAATAACAAACGAACAAAATGAACTCTATATAGTTGCTTTTAGAGCTTTCAAAGCTCCGCTGATCTTGCGGCTGGCTTATTGTACTGAACTTTAGATGTTATAATTATGTTCGTTGTTTTACAAAAGAGCTCTTAAGAGATAACCCCAGTTTTATAAGGCTCCGCTCTACTCCAGAAATTAAACTCGCATTTTTATTTAAGAATGAATTGCCTGAAAGTAAATAATTGTGAGGGTGAACATAAATGAAGAACTAATCCTCGGTCGTTAAATTCCTGTGTAAAACCATAGGCTATGTAATTCACAAAATCAGATATAATCACATTAATACATTGAATGCAAGCACATCCGCTCGGATACAGGCGTAGCTGTGATGGACTAGCCAAGACTCTAATGCATGCGGATACCCACAAGCTCAAGGAGTTGCAAGCACATCTACAGATAACGTATCACATTACGAGTTAAGAAGAGCATAAATATATAGGAATCTAGTGCATGACACTCTTGTTTCGTAGCAATGACCCAACAGTTACTCTTTCTGTTGGGCCCAGTGGCCGAAAACGCAATCATTTACCTTTCTGGCGTATATATAGTAACATCCTGGACTTTTCAGAAACTCGCAGCCATTGTTCGTGCACAATATTCGCTTCTATACTGTTATTCAATGCCAACTGCAAGATTTTAGTAAGCCACGAGGCTCTAGAGGGCAGCTTGTGAGCATCAAACATAAAGTAACATTAGAAAGAACGCACAACTCAACGAGCTAAAACGTTATCATAAATCTGTGTATAATATCAATTAACGGTGAAAACATTTCGTCGCACCGTTACAAACACTCAGAAACAAAGCTCATAGTATCGATTCATATACATTAAACTGTACTAGCCCAACGATAACAAAACAAACGTAAATAATATACGGGTATTAGGAAAATTTTACAATAAAGCCAACCTGCTCGAAATCATACAAAACAGCTGAATCAATGGTAAAATCAACAAACTATGTATCATAACAGCCACAAGTAGTTTAGCTACGTTCTTTCTGCCAAAACAGGCTAGCAACGTACTTATATTAAATAATACTTCACATATGACGATCGATCAATAACACAGCATTATATACACATTCAGATACGTTCAGACCAATAAAATTCACAATCCAAATGAAGAATGTATTATGTATAGCATAGTAGCAAGTTGTTTATGAAAAACCATTATTTCACGATTTTTCAACTTTTGTAGTTTTATAAATAAAGACATAGAAGCAACGGCTGTCCAACTATCGCTATTACCGACAACTCTTGATGATTATACACTTCAGCTTATGTGTGGAACTTGTTTCGTATTTGAGGAGAACTAAATTTTGAAAAGCTTCTCAAATTTTGGCCAGCAGCAATCAGAGGCCCAGCCGTGCGAATTATATGTGTGTAAAGTTGAAATCTTTTAAAAGTATGCTCCATGCCTCACAAGCTCTGGAAAAACTGTAGATCTACAGGTGAAAAAGAACCACCCTTTCAAGCTAAGGCTCGGCTCTTTCTAAGCTATGGCCGGCAAGACTATCGATGTAAACTCCATCGGCTCGGGTGTTCATAAACCGTCTACGGCACGGCTCGGCTATTCCAACAGCAAGCCAGGCTCGACTCGGCTCTTAAAGACTCCTAGCTATAAAACTTTGTGATTTTGTAATACGAGAGAATATTAACATACAAATCAATAAAGAAACTAATACATATGAAGTTGGTTTTACAGCTTTTAAGAGACGAATAGCGGCAGGCACGGCTGTTCTTACTGTTGGATGACTACTATACCTCCGTTGCCACTATGTTTGTTGTTTATGAAAAAAGCTTGAAAGAGCACATCCCCGCTTTTTCCAGATATACTAAGTATTTGAACTCTGAGTGAGTGAGTGAAACGAGCGAAGCGAAAATTCTTACTAGCCTGGAGTGTGAAATTTGGCAGCGTCTGTTTGTGGGTTTTTCGTGAGACATGCGTAACTCAACTTCTAAAGGCAGATCATGCAGCGCGATACCTCATTCGAAAGCTTGAAATCTCTATTTGTGCACTTTAGTTAGACGCAAAAACCGATTCCAACTCCCTTCGAAAAGGGGTCCGATAGAGCACAGGTAAGGTCCTCAGAGATCCCACAAAAACATGTCATAAGTCATATCTCAACAAACAAAGGTGTGATGTGGCCGCATTTGTGCTCATTTTGTTCAGAGTTTAGCTCTGTAAAGCTATGTATATAGATGTTGTTTCCGAGGTCACCTACGCTCCAGGCCTGGGTGAAAATGGGTTTTCAAAAGTACCTTTACGACCCCCGAAAGCACCAAATTGGTTATATCATCTTAGTCGATGGAGCGATTCGGTTAAGATTGAGTTCAGTTTGTTCAGAAAGCAAAGCTCTATATAGCTACATGCGTTGCTATTGACCTCACCTGTCGAGCAGGGTTGGTTTAAGATGGATTGCAAATGGGCCTTTGGGACCCCGAACACACCAAATTGGCCATATATCCTCAACGACTAGAGCGATTCAGACGCAGTTGGGCTTATTTTGTTCAGCGAACAAAGCTCTATTTACCTATATGTAGTACTTAACTATTTGAGTCCACCTGCATGGAATGTTTGGATCAATATATTATATAAGAAGAGACTAATAGAAGTATGTAAGAATTGAACCGAAGAGGCTGCAAAGCTATAGCTGTGATATTGGTTGTGAACCTGAATGTAACTGTGATTTGTCACTTAATTCATGGTTACTTTTTATGACCTTAAAGTTAACAGACCTTAGTATTAGTAATTGTAACTTTTTGTCTATTGCATTTTTGCTTCGCAATTTCTAATGCAATGGTTGACTGCATGCGAAAAAAACTGTCTCAAAAACGAAAGACAATGTCAACTAATAGGCCGTAGATGACTCCAAATTCTCGGTTGAGTCAATCATAAAATTACGCTAAAATGTCACCGACAGCAAACGACAAACAAAAATAAAGCAGCCGGTGTCTTTCGACGTCTTAGTAAAGAAGACGAGAATGAGTGACGTCTCCGAATTGATGCTGCCAATCGAAACATGGCCGAACGTCTAAAGAGAGACTCCTTATTCTATGTGACTCAGAATTGATAATGTCAGCAGTACTCGACGGAATCGATTACAGCAACAGACCCACCGGGCTCGGGCGAAGCGTTTATTATAGAAATTAGCCGAAACTTGCAACCAACAACAGACAGAAACAGGCGAGGCACCAGACGACCAAATTCAATATTCCGCTATACTTAGTCTCAGAGACCGTTTAGTAGTTTCCGTCCACGTGCCGCCAAGTACGCCCATTCTAGCTATGTCGCAGTGAAAGGTGGCGGCAACTATTTTTATAAATCAATCGCTGTGGCAGTATGCAACGGTCAAAAACAGTTTGCGAGGTACCGCGGGGCAGCCGCCAAATTTGTCAAGCACAACCTACGCGCATTGTAACAAGTTGGGCACTGGGAAGACACACTGCACCTAGCACGAATAAATGTAGATAGTGAGTGTGTGCACGAAGGTGATGTTTACATGTTATCATGAGTTACATTTTGTGCACAATGATTTTCGCCTATCGCAGGACACGGCAACTTAGGTATTGCCATGATCCGGGGATGCTTCGCCTCCAACACAACGACTTGACAGGAAATCGTACTATATACCTTGACAACTACAATGGCAATCATTTTAACTTTTAACGTTGTTTTGGATCTTCGAGTTTAACGAAATGTAAGTATTTTACTAACTTTTATATACACTCAGAATTCACTTTCTGGGCCATCAAACAGCTCCCTAGTATATATACTAACAAGTCAGGTTCTAGGGCCGATCCTAGATTCCAAATTTTTATTCTACTTGGAGCTGCATGCAGCTTTTTACAACCCAAGATGTTGAGGTTATTATGATAATTTAAATCAATGCAGTTGATCGCCAATGTTTTCAGACGATTGGTGGTGGCGTTCAAAGATGCATAGCATAATAAACTATCAACATCGTAACAGCGCAGTTTGTAAATAAACCATTTTTCGCTATACGGTATATAACTGAGCAGGAGTCATGCTAATTATTGACGATAACGTTCAAAAGTGTACGACTGTTATCCAAAACGAAAAAATTTGCAATATGGACGCCTTGAGAACGAGCATACCCTTAAGATGAGAAAATACATAGTACATTCGAAAAAATTTAATTGACCGTGCAGATTTTATCGGCATTATAATCGCAAATAATAGATCAAAACTTTGGCTGTGGAAATAATTTTCCTTATCCATCGCAACGCCGAAGAATTTCATGAACGATCAGAATTTCAACAGTCAACGAAAGTATTCCAACAAAAACTAGTTCAATCGTAGCATCGGATATATTGCTAAGATTATTCAGTATTTCTGGATAACCTAATAAATGTTTCATATATTTTGCAATTTTTATGCAGCTGAAAGATAGACTTCATCAGCATTAACAACATGAATACAAAAAAATCAGACAGGCCTTTCCAAATTTGCAAGCAATGTGATAACCATGATTAAAAGAAGCGCAAAAGGTCCAATAAACATATCTAGCACGCTAGTTATTGCACAACCCTGGAGCCGCTCAAATTGTTGCTAGGCGATGGCAATTCCATACATATACTACTATTCTGCAATCGTATACGCTTCAAACCGTCCGCTTCAAGCGTTGTCGAAAATAAACACAAAACGTTCAAAAGGTAAGAACTTACCCCATTGAACGATTCATAAATCCAGTTAGTTGTGTTCATCCGGCGGAAAAGGTTAGGTTTCACCAACTAGCACATATTACACAAAACACGTTACTCTTTTAAAGTAAAAGAAATTTTATGATATAAATTTAATGCAGAAAACCGAAAACATACGCATATAATCTCTATCCACGCGATACATTTAACAACAAATCGTTGTGCGATTGGCAGGGGCGTCGGAAAAAAGGGAATTTCGGGACAACTACTTTTTGCCGACGAATGTGGAAATTCCCCTGAAAAATCGACCTTCGCACACTGGGAAAATCGTGAAAAATATTAAAGCCACATAAATATATACTTAAAAAACGAATTCCGTATATACCAGAGATATATACAATGTATAATGTGTGGTTCACACTAAGCTGCTGCACGCAGTTACGGAAAAGCCGCAGTGCTCGTTACAATGGTGTTGTTGTTATATACATTATAAACCCTTTTGGCGAACCCCTTTTAATCGTGTTATTGGCATTTATAAACAAAATTTCATTTATATACAGTTCAAAGATACTCTTGATTTTGCAACCGTACTTAATAAAAGGTGTAACAAACACTTGTTTTTGCAAATTCAGGTTAGCAGTAAAGGGTTCAACGTTTGGCTTGTTTTCGATATTTTAGTGAGTGAAATAAGTAACAAATATCATGAGAGAATATTGTAAAAAATCTTTCCGCTGGGGTTCGACGTTCTGCTTGTTTTCGATATTTTAGTGGGTGAAATAAGAAAGGACTAAAGGGTTCAGTGTTTTATTTCTTTTTCGATATTTTAGTGAGTGATACAACAATAGCATTATAATTGAAAAAGCATATTTTTTAAGTTATAACAAAGTTAGAAAAATTGAGCAGGGTTACAATTTGCTTTTTGAGAAAGAGGTTCCTTTTTCCAATTCCCGTTTAGGGAATTTTCTCTAACTTGTTTTTATCATTTTTCGTGAGCGAAATACGAGACAGGAGACGACTTGAAAACAATTCACTACATGCAGGTTTCCAAAAATCAACAGAGCGCAAAATCGAATTTTGGTCGCGCCAGATACGATAAATCGAATTTTTGGACCCTCAAAAAAAGCACGATTATACCTATTTTAAGGGAATAAGAAGGCAGCTAGGTACTGAAAATAGTGCTCACAACTATTATCTAACTACTTTTTATCGAACTTAATTTCACTATAAACCAGCAACATTTTCAACGAAATTTTGAAACACCCGAAAAGATTATTGCATCGGAGACAGAGACACTGGCTTAGGTGGTGTACTTGTAGCTCATTCATTATTTTACTTGTGGATCGAAATGCTATACAGCCTTTACTTTCAATGACCAGTTCAATACAACATTGTCTAGTGGCACAATACGAGTTGGACCAATTTTTAAAAGCGATAAATAAACACGGGGTCGAAACCGGAATCACGTTTCAAACAAAAACTCTTCGGTCATTTTTCAAAAAACAATTCTAATTCATGGTAAGAATTAGGACAGACTTAGGGCTATCAAAATAATACCAAGAACTTATTAAAAAGTCAGGGGAAAAATAACAGTAATTGCTGAGACATAATTTTCAAAGGTATCCTATTCAATTAATCTCGCGGAATGAGAAAAATATATTTCGTTCAGAAATTATGACAGACCTGAGCTGTGCGCGGGTACCGGTATCCGCAGGTCGGGCTCAAGTCTTGAACCCGCGGGTAGTGCATCATCATGCTTATTCAGCTATTCAACAGCCATCGTTATTGATAAAATGACTATGTAGTTTCGTCTGGTTAGCAGTATCAAAAAACATGGTAGTCTCTTTTAGCGAGCCATGTCTTAAAAACTTGGTGGATATTTTTAGCATTCGCTGTGGAAATTTTATGCCAGGTTATTTCTTTTAGTGATCACTTCACGCTTCTTTGGTTCTTTACTAGCCAATGGCCGGTGTCATCGAAATGACAAAATTGTTCCTTTAACTGAGTAGATGGTACGTTTCCTTTAGTGGGCGGTAAGTAGAAAGCTGGTTCAGTGGTATCTGTTAGAAAATTAAGAAGTTTATTCAATCAGCGCAATGACCAATTTCCAGTATCCGTAACTGCGAAACCTTTCGTTGAAGGTGGCTAGTTGAACGGTAAGCGGAGACTTGTGAAAGATGGGCCATTTTCATCGTCTTGAAGCCTCGTGGCGTATGCCACTGTCAAACAAGTCACGTAACATACGAAGCAAAACGCAGAAACATAGCTTAATGTCAATAATGATAATTTTCAAAATCCCGATACAGGGTTACAAAATGCGGGTTTCTCGTGCTGAAAATAACTCTCTGAGCGGGCATAGTGGCGGTGGATAAGCCTCCAATTTTCGCAGAATCCAAGGGCTCACAATTTTTCCACGCGCACATTTTTGTACTAGACACATGTACGGTGACTGTTGTTAAATGAATCGAGACAGCTATACACTCTATATTGTGATAGAAGAGACAGAAAAATCAGAAGCGTCGATAATACGAAAAGATATACGTTTTAAACTAGAAATTCACAACTTTTATAGCGTGAATAATGATTTATATAATATGTATAGAAAATACCATTCAACGCGCGTTGTAATAAATTAGTAAAACAGATTATTTGTGGAAAACGTAAAGAATATCCATATAAAACATAGTAATCAACAAAAAATGCTGGTGTCGAATGTGCAACGCTGTCTGAAAGCACAGCAGTTGTCCAACAATGCGGTAGTGACGCCGGTGACAAAAGTGAAAATTTTGTCAACTTAAGAAGTTACCGTGTAACTGCATTTGTAGTAAAATTCTAAGTTCTGCAGCTGCCAGAACGGGGGAGCCTCAGATATATATGGATCGCTAGCAGTCCTACAAGATTGACTAACACCGAGGACTGTTTTGACGTCCAGAAGTGAAAACTACATATATATTGGGTTCAAAATTATATGCTATTTGATAACAAAATCATTCATATGTGAATATGTAAAAAAGTTTATACATACTATTAAACTAAATCTTCACGTTTTTATCATGGTAGAATAGAATCATACTAAAACAAAAGTGTCCTAATGTCAAATAATTTTACTTTAGGGCAACAACTCGAGGTAAGGAATTGGAACTACTAAATTTCAAAAACTTTATGCAGTCACTGCATAATACGAACACGTTGCTCGATAGATGAATACATCTATATATACTTAGTGCATTTCAACAATCAGTACACTAAAATTTTTTTCATAAAATCTGCCAGAGAAATATCACACGTGAACATTCGGATGCTTGTAACCAAAATGGAAATTCAACAACAGGCTTAAAGAACTTCGTTTCAACCGCAGTTATTGGTAACAACAGTTTGCTCCATAGTAAATAGCTGTCGATACTAAACCGGTGCGTGGCGATCCGTTGCACTGTTTTGTTTATATATCCGACTGCATTTATAAGGTTATTGTTGAACTGAATATATTTATATATAAAATGAAGCAGAACATCTGACTGAAGCCAAACAATTGACCCCTATATAGTCCACACCGTAACGCGCTTATAATACAACAAAACCAATATATAACAATATCGGCGCACCTGTAGAGCATCTTCCTGTGTTGATATTTATTATCTATAAAAGCGAAATGTCTTGATATTTATTATGAGGAATAATGCCGCCCGCACCCACATAACAGTATTTAAAAGTTCAGAATATGAAGAATTTAGATTTTAGATCAGAATTTAAACATTTAAACTGTAGAAACTAGAACAAATAATGTGACAAAATCAAATATGTACCGTAAAGCATCCCCGGCGAGGTATAAACCAGACAGTAAGTCATAAGGACTGTAAACGACGCATCAAATTTCGTTTTGATAAACCATACCCAGCATCAGTAGAAAATTTCTGACATGCGCAATACAATACCAATCAAGCAGCATGTCGGAATACCAGCCCCACAAATGCGCGAAAAGCCACCCATCCAGCTTCAAACACTGAAACTGGTTAAGAACTTGCACACCTGCATCTGTAAATTATTACTTGCATCAAGTCTCCATGATGAATAATAGTCTATAAACCTTACAGGAAAACGACCATAACATGGAAAAAAGCAAACTACCTGAATATAACCGAGTATCGTGCTGTTTAAAACTTTATCACCAAGTCCTACTTGTATATTACGGGAATGAAATAACGTCTCAGCGTTTGGAGAATAGTGAGCTGAAACTTATTTCTGCCAACTTAGCGTTCGGCACCGACACACGTTTCATTCTAGAATGTTTCTCGTCGGAAACAAAATTTAATAAGGCAATGTTATTACAACATATTAAAAAGTTCTGAGCTAAGTACCAGGGAGTAACCGGAATTCCGGTTCCGGCCAAATCGTGTTCCGGTTGCGGTTCCGGCAAAGGGCAAAAACCATACCGGAACCGGAATTCCGGTTTAAAATTTTTGTTTGAAATTTTCCACGTTTTTTGCTTCATCCTGTAATCCAAACATAAGGGAGTAACCAGAATTCCGGTTCCGGCGAAAACCGTGTTCCGGTTGCGGTTTCGGCAAAGGGCAACAACCATACCGGAACCGGAATTCCGGTTTAAAAATTTTGTTTAAAATTTTCCACGTTTTTTGCTTCATCTGTGATCCAAACATATGTAATATATGTTATACAATGATCAAGCTCCAATAATGCCAAGCAAAAGAAAAGATTAACTAACCAATTTGCCGTGTGAAACGTAAGTAGGGCACATAATTTGAGCAGGAATTTTTCATAATAACCTGCACGAGTTTGTTAAATCAAAGCCAGGTTGATGCTTGTAGCAGGTATTTTACACATCCAGAAGTCTGTGGGATACGTTTGAATTCAATCGGTCTAACGCGGTAACAGAGTATGGCTTACGCAGAAGTACTTAGGGTATGCTTGGCTATCATAAATCGCGTCAAGCACCCGCCACTGCGCTTGTAAACTTGGTAAATCAGTCTAAATTGAAGTAAACTAACGTTATCTGCAACGCAGCTAGAAACTGCTTTCTTGGCAATGAACTGTATTTATTGAAACTGTGCGAGCAGCATCACAGTGTGTCTCATTTATAGCAGTCTGATTAGAAAGTTATCATCATTATGATCTAACTGACGGGCACTGTTTGTCCAACGCTAGCCTAAACAGTGTCTCTGACCACTGATCAGAAAATTACATTCTATCTATTATTTCCTCTTAGAATCATATAAACCAATAATTTTAAGTTTCCCACAGAAGAACATGCAACAAACGTATGTGTAGTAAATGGAGGCGACTGGAGACAGAACGAAAGTGTGTATTCTACGATCCAAGCTTTGTAAGCACATTCGATTTGACGCAGTATACGCAATGGTGTATAGTGGAAGACATTTTTTACTCTGAATGTCCAAAAACCGACATATTTGATCGATAAATAAACATTATTAGCTTGCTCAGTTTCTTTAAAGTTTCAGAAAGGCAATAATACCATCGCAATACATTAAGTTTAATGTAAAAGTTATTTTTAATGCATTTTAAATCCACTATACCTTCATTTCTTCCATCATCTGTTTTACTATATATAAATTTCGAAGACCAGGTTCCGGTTCCGGATCCGGTTTAAATGGACGGCTCCGTTGCTGGTTCCGGTTCCGGCAAATTTCGGTTTCGGTTATTCCCTGCCAAACATATATAATATATATTATACAATGATTAAGCTCCAATACAACCAAGCAAAAGAAAAGATTAACTAACCAATTTGTCGTGTGAAACGTAAGTAGGGCACATAATTTGAGCAGGAATTTTTCATAATAACCTGCAGGAGTTTGTTAACAAATCAAAGCCAGGTCGATGCTTGTAACAGCTATTTTACACATTCAGAAATCTCCGGGTTACTTTCGAATTAAACCGGTCCAACTTGGTTACAGAGTACAGCTTACGGAGAAGTACTTAGCTTATGCTTGGCTAACAAATTGCGTCAAACACCAGCCAGTGCGCTTGTAAACTTTGTAAATCACTGATTTCTTCCCTTCTATCTATTATTTTCTCTTAGAATCATATAAACCAATAATTTTAAGTTCCTACAGAAGAACATGCAACAAACGTATGTGTAGTAAAGGGAGGCGACTGGAGACAGAGCGAAGGTGTGTATTCTACGCTCCAAGCTTTGTAATTTCGATCAATCGAAAAGCACATTCGATCTAACGCAGTATACGCAACGGTGTATAGTGGAAGACATTTTTTGCTCTGAATGTCCAAAAACCGACATATTTGATCGATAAATAAACATTATTAGCTTCCACAGTATCTTTAAAGTTTCAGAAAGGCAATAATACCATCGCAATACGTTAGGTTTAATGTAAAAGTTATTTTTAATGCATTTTAAATCCACTATACCTTCATTTCTTCCATCATCTGTTTTACTATATATAAATTTCGAAGACCAGGTTCCGGTTCCGGATCCGGTTTAAATGGACGGCTCCGTTGCTGGTTCCGGTTCCGGCAAATTTCGGTTTCGGTTATTCCCTGCCAAACATATATAATATATATTATACAATGATTAAGCTCCAATACAACCAAGCAAAAGAAAAGATTAACTAACCAATTTGTCGTGTGAAACGTAAGTAGGGCACATAATTTGAGCAGGAATTTTTCATAATAACCTGCAGGAGTTTGTTAACAAATCAAAGCCAGGTCGATGCTTGTAACAGCTATTTTACACATTCAGAAATCTCCGGGTTACTTTCGAATTAAACCGGTCCAACTTGGTTACAGAGTACAGCTTACGGAGAAGTACTTAGCTTATGCTTGGCTAACAAATTGCGTCAAACACCAGCCAGTGCGCTTGTAAACTTTGTAAATCACTGATTTCTTCCCTTCTATCTATTATTTTCTCTTAGAATCATATAAACCAATAATTTTAAGTTCCTACAGAAGAACATGCAACAAACGTATGTGTAGTAAAGGGAGGCGACTGGAGACAGAGCGAAGGTGTGTATTCTACGCTCCAAGCTTTGTAATTTCGATCAATCGAAAAGCACATTCGATCTAACGCAGTATACGCAACGGTGTATAGTGGAAGACATTTTTTGCTCTGAATGTCCAAAAACCGACATATTTGATCGATAAATAAACATTATTAGCTTCCACAGTATCTTTAAAGTTTCAGAAAGGCAATAATACCATCGCAATACGTTAGGTTTAATGTAAAAGTTATTTTTAATGCATTTTAAATCCACTATACCTTCATTTCTTCCATCATCTGTTTTACTATATATAAATTTCGAAGACCAGGTTCCGGTTCCGCTTCCGGATCCGGTTTAAATGGACGGTTCCAGTTCCGGTTATTCCCTGCTAAGTGCGTATATCTGTATATCTATACGAAATTCTGTACGGCATACCATCCGATCTTATACGGGTTTATTTTTGATGCCAATAATAATTGAACGGAGCGAAGCATTTTTGTTTTCGTCAGAGGAGTAAAATCGGCACTGCCTGTTCGTCCGTCTGTGGGCCGATTTGAATTTTTTTTGTTTGAAAGGCCAAGTCCTGAAAGGTCCATCCTTCAGGTGCAAGACATCGTTTTTGTCAAAATTAGTTTTAGTTAATTAGTAATTGACTAATTAGTTAAGTGTGTTAGCCTATTTTAGCATTTTCAAACAAAAATTGCTTATTTTTCAACGAATAATTACTAATTAATTAGATAATTTTTTTTAAATTTTCAAAGTGCCCAGAAATAAAAATGCACACCTGGCTTTTTTACGTTGCTGATCAGGAATATGATATTTCTGATGCCCCAAAACATGGCCATATATGCTAATTAGTCAATTAATTAACTAAATTATTTAATTATATGCAAATTTTAAAATCACCACAATTTGCTCCACTCACTTTTTGTAATTTGTTACGTTTATATATATCACCCGTCAAGCACACAACCGAGGCATGTGAAACATATAATGTGTGAATAGTTTCAATAAAAAGTTATATAATTGGTTCACTTACCCTGTAGACTGATTTCCGCATCGAAATTTTCGTTTATAATACACGCTTGAGTAGTTATGTAAGCTACTGGAAAATCAACCCATAAAAAATCGCTACCAGCATAAACAGACACTATTCACTCGCGCACATTTAATTGTGCAGTATATAAGCGACTATAAAAACAAATCACAACTTAATAAATGCACCTGATGTTAAATATTGCAAAAGTAATCACACATGACGCGCATATTTCGTATAATTATAGAACAAAAAGAGACAGGAACATGGCTATCCTAAGAACTGAACCATCATATGCCCGCTGGATCGGCCACTGCTACGAAGACTGAGACTGGAAAAAATATTTCAGCACAGTGCTGAACTTTTCAAAATCGAAATAAAATATTAGACAAGTGCAGCCGAACTTTCCAAAACGAAAATTTCCAGCAACGGCTGACAGACTCAAAATCAATAATATTAAACCTGTGTATACAGTAACAGGCCAATAAAATTTTTCAGCTGTGCTAAAACAACTGTTGTCCGCAGGTAATCTTGCGTGAAACGGAAACGCGAGATTTCACTTAAACTCAGATTTCTCTTAGCATTATAGAAAGAGGTATGTTCTTTCATCACCCTTTGTACGAGTTGTTAACACAGTATCAATACAGAACACTGCTTTTTTTACAAGACCTATCAAATAGTTAGTGTCGGAATAGGATTTTACAAAACTGTCCACATTTGTATATGGATATTCATACCATGGTATATATACAACGAGGTGACGCTTGAAGCGTGACAAGTTTAAGCAACTGATTCCCATGTTATATAGTTGTTACAATGAAATTTCAAACATATCAAACCCTTGAAAACAGGTGTTACACAGACCTAGAAACGAAATTTACCACGTCGCATTGTTATTGTAGAATACAATCGTTCAATGTGACAATTTCGGCCAATATGTTCACTAACAGCTAAATTTGAGGACCTTTTATACGGACCAACTAAAATTTGTAGGCGCAGTGTAAAATATAGTGAGTTTTACTGGGCTGTTTCCAGAAACCTTTGTAGTTCCCCCTAGAGCCTCTAGTGAACGTTGTCAAAATGATCAGGTGCTAACCTTGTCGCGGGCATCGCATAACGTGACTAGTTCCTTTTGTTGAGACCTGTTCCAAAACTGAACAGTTTTATTTCTTTAGCGCTGGTTTAAAAGTCGTTGTTAGTGGGCATCCTCTTAAAATACTATATGGTTTCATGGTCCAACGACGTTACAAGAACCACGAGGATACGATAAGTTCACAGTGTCCTTTACTGCCCAACATGCCGGCGAGCTTTCGTTTTGCAATGCAAAGTAGGCTGGGTAGCAGAGATGTACATTACGAAATTTAATAACGTTCCGTCGCAATGTGTGCTGGGCAACGAATGTTGCCTCCAGCAGGTAAATTGAAAGTAGTTACAGCAAAATATATAAATGTACAGCGACCAGCTTGCAAATATACGAGAATAGATTTACATTTTGTGGGCTTCACGGTGCGGACAAAACTATCTGAGCACACTGGCTTGGATCTATCCAATATGATGGAAATTTACAATTCCGGGCTTTACCCATACAACAAAGAGCGTGCACCAATGTAACATAGTAATTATGTTTCTAACAGCACAATCCAGCGCACAGAAATACCAAATATGCCATCCCTCACGCACCTATATGTCCAAATTTATGTTAGTCTTTCAAATGATTCAAATGTAGAAACTATAACAAAACGCCGAAATAGTCATTAAATCCATGAACGGCAATATAATCCTTTAGAGCACCCTGTTGGTCAAGTGTGGTTTCACAGTTGCGCTGAATGTATACAAAAACGAGCTCGAAGGACAACGTTATGAACTGTAAACTCGTCGACCTGCCCATCTTCAGAATTTAACTAAACAAACTCATAAAACTGTTAAACATATTAAAGCCCTTTGATTGTATCCGACAAACAGCATCTGCTTAACCACAACGCCAAGCTTAAGATTTAGAAGTTTTGAATCATTTCAAAATTTATGCAGCATTGAAACCCCTCCTGCACATTGAACAGTATTTTAATTATATACCAAACATCATTATAAAGGGCGTAATTAGATCAACCACAAGACCAACAAAGGCACCAGCAGCACAGTTCTGCCGGTTTCGGTTATCCGACCGATTTTTGTGTATTTGTTACACCTATATTCATATGCATAATTCTTACGCATTCATTGCCCAATAAATCAAAGACGAAGATAAACTGAAGACAGTCTAAAGAGTCACAAAAAAGAGTGTTACACCCGGACGAAAATAGCGCCTCTGAACGACGGTTTAACCACATCCAAATTTAAAACAATGCTAACTCGGTTAACTCTGCTATACATATACGTAATACTTATATATACTTCGGCCGTAAATCACAAAGATGTCAACGTCGTTATTTTGCAGCACCTACAAAATCACATATAGAGAATAAAATTTCTTTGTTCTGGCACTTTGTAAACAACAGAAAGAATGTCTTGCACCGGGGAGAAAAACGAACGCCAAGAACCACACGTTGCACTTGCACACATATATATCATCATCCATCGACAGACAAACGCAAAATTATTATATAACAAAAATTGCCAAATTGACATAAATAAACATGTATGCAATACGGAGCAAAATGCTTCCTAAAGGCATTATAAATTTGCGCAACGTACCTGCCTGATTTAGCAATTATCACCCGAAATTGAATAATAATGCAGGTTATTGAGCGGAGCGAGGTCGCCGAGCTAAGCGAGGCGACCGAGCGAAGCGTTCTTATTTTCTGTCTGGGAGCAAAAAAGTCGATGTCCGTTCGTACGTTAATCTTTCATGGATCTCAAGAACCACTGCACCTATTTCAAAAACTTTTTTGTTTGAAAGCTTATCATGTTAGGATGTGCACCTGATATTTTAGAAGTTTGGCAACTTGCCAATTTTATCATTAATTAAGCTAATTAGCTAATTAACACCCTATTTAAGCTCATAACAGCTTAATTATTGGTCGTAGAGTCGTTTTAACGGCATATACGTTGAGCTTTTCATGGGGAAATAAGAAAATAGATGCATTGTACATACAGGAATAGTATAGTAAGAATGTTATAAGCAAATTATTTTCAGACTCCGTGTCCTATGATTTCATTGCTGTGCTTCGATTACCATTCATCACCATGCTGTATAAGCCACGTGAATTCCTTTGTCTTGCTTTTCGTTCGAACGGAATAAAACTATTCTTTCATTTACTCATTGTTGTCTAGGTAATAATATACTCCCAAGACATTGAGTACGTTCATATTACTAATGCCGTCGCTCCGTTCAAAAAATGTAGTTCCACTACGACTGGTAACAGTTAGGCTGCTAAATTTTCAGTCAGCACTAGCTCTAATTTCGTCTCATTCTTGAGCCAAGTACATCCGCACTAGAGGCCGCATCGGGTCCAAATTGTTAGGCAGACTCGAAGCGGTAATTGGTAGACCTGAACCGACAAGCCTGCAGCCTCTTAACATCCATATTCTGTATGCGCAACACAAACTATTCGCATTGAAAATGAAAACAATAAACGGTGTTTAAAAATTTTTGTTGCCGTTCCTACTACATTTTGCTTGCTCTATCCTGATACATATAGCATGTACATTAGACGATCAATGTTGGGTCCACCAAAACTTACGTTGGGATTATGAAAGCTTCTGTACTATACGCAGATAGAACAATATATGCGACAACAATTTGGGTCCATCGCTAAACCCGTATTTGACTCGACGACACGAATCGGATCTGTGACAAGGTCAGACCTTAACCGCCTGTGGCACAAAATATCCAGCAGCACTAGGAGGTAAGCTTCCAGGGTGGATTCAATCCAAAAAATAAAATCTCCAGATACGAAAATTATACCAAACGAAAAAGCGTAGCGAACGTTAAAATAAGTTTGTTAGGAAAAAGACTACGGGGTAAACTTCCTTAAAGCTTGATTCGTAAAATACTCTCTACGTTAGCAACAATTTTACTGACCGACCAATACTCCACAATTATTTTTTAAACAATACATGCCGCAAATAAACCAATGTAATACCAGTGTCAATGAATAGACTAATCTTATTTACGTGATACTTTTCTAGCTTCTCAAAACTACCAACATTATACCTGCGGGCCTCACCCAGTTCGGAACTGGTAGGAACCAAAATTACCTTGGGTTATTCCCCCAGTTCATCTGGGGCACCATAAAGTAACCGGTAACTGTCTGAATACGTTAAATACGTGTAATTTAACGACACACTACAATTCTGAATAACATATAAGCATAAGTTTAAGCGTTTATGGCCAAGTAGGCAAAAATTTAAGAGAATCTTTTCAATGTCGACTTTTGGTCCCGCAGGAATTTCAGACTGTTTTCACCGAAATGGGTAAAAATTCGTATATTTTTACCTATTACAAAAAAATCGCAAATTTTTAACCGCACGGAAATCTGGACGACCTGGAAAGAAGCTAAAATTTACCTGAGGGCACAAACTGGGGGAACATAAGAGAGATGGACATACCTGGGTAGCACCAAGTACCTTTATTTAAAGAAGCCAACTTTTGACTAATATATTACATTATATATACTTAATTCTTGGCTATACCATCTGGTTAGCATGCACTTTTCTTATATATCATATAGTAAGAAACTGCATATAGTTTCCGCTCACATGAATCACAATTAGGGCTTGGCTGCAGGGAAAAACCGGAACCGAAATTTGCCAAAAGCGGAACCAGCAACCGGAGCCGTCCATGTAAAAAGGATCCGGAACCTGGTCTTCGAAACTTACATATAGTAAAACAGATGAAGGACGAAGTGAAGGCACTGTGACTTTAAAATGTCTTAAAAATAAATTTCACATTGAACTTAATGTATTGCCCCTCTGAGACTTTGAAGAGGCTGAGGAAGCTAAAATATCTATTTATCGATCAAGGTGGCGATTTTTTGAACTACCATGCCTTCCGCTGTGCAGGCTAGAGTACACTGCGTCAGAAGGAGTGTTCTTGTAACGATTTGAGCGTATACTAGACAATTTCGCTCTATCTTCAATCACCTCCCTTTACTACACGTAGGTTCGTTACATGTTCTCCGTAGGAAACTTGAAATTATTGGTTTATATGGCTCTAAACGAAAATAAAGATATATAATACTAGAATTTTCTGATTGTTGGCCAGAGACTTTGTTCAGGCTAGCATTGGGCAACCAGTGCCTCTCAGTTAGATGATGATGCTTTTCTGATCAGAATGCTATAAATATGCCAAACTGTGATACTGCTCGCACAGTTTAAATACATACAATGTAGACTGACTTACAAAGTTTACAAGCGCACTGGCTGGTGCTTCACGCAATTTATATTAGCCAAGCTTACAACTAATTACTTGCCTATCAAGTTGCACCGGTTCAGTTCTAACATATACCGTAGATTTCAGAATGGTTAAACTGCTACAAGCATCGACCTAGCTTTGTGTTATTAACAAACTCCTGCTGGGTCAACATGAAATGTTCTTACAGACATTGCGTCCTACATACGTTTCATAGTGTAATTTGCTGAGTTAGTCACTTATATTGTTTTGTTGCGTTGGATCTTGATCACTGTGTATATTGGACCACAGATGAAGCAAAAAATGTGGACAATTTTGAACCGGAATTCTGGTTCCGGTATGGTTTCTGCCTTCTGCCGGAGCCGAAACCCGAAAACGGTTTTAGCCGGAACCGGAATTCCGGCAATATTGAAAAACAGAAAACCGATACCGATATTGGCTAAAGCGATATATGTATGTGTGTAAATAAATAAATTCATGTATGCACTTATATATATGTCAAAATAGGTTGAATATATATTGTACAATATGTATTGTAAAATATATAGGTGCTATTTGGGCTATTGTCTTACGTTCAATCAAAATGTTATCTAGGCGCTGCCGCGGTGCTTCGTTGTCGAACAGGCGACGATACATGCTTACTCCGGCTAACAACATGGATACTGAAAATTAGAGCTTACCCGATTTTGAAAAATACCGATATTTGTGAAATATGTATTGTAAAATATATAAGTGCTAGTTAGGTTATCGCCGAGCGGAAGAACCCATCAAGATCAACGAATGGCACACACGGTTTGTAGCGACAACAACGACGCAGTCGGGAAAATTTCACGGGTCTGTTATATTTGGGCGTGCTGCCGGCAAAGAGTGCGGATGACCCTGACAGACCTGTCGATGAAGCACGATATCTCTGGCCTAAATTACCGTGCGAGGTGAGGGAAAGGCTAAAGTCCTGGGGCGGCGAATAAAATACTGATATGGCAAGCTTGAGGAGTTGTTTGTATGAATCCGACACACAGGCCCTGTGCAAAAGATGGTGGCGGATTACCTGAAGAAATGACCTTCCAGCTATGCGATGAAGCAGTGCGAGTGACCTTGCAGCACTATGCTGTAATAGAGCACTGCTCGCCACAGGTTGGGGAATCCCAGGAAAATTACGATATAAACAAAGATTAGTGGGAAACTCCATGGTTGGCAAAACTTGGCCAACGGGTGTTAATCAAGCGATAAGAAAGCCAAAATCACAATGTCAATCGCTACGTGGAACGTTCGCACTGCGCTCGATAATGATATAATCTCAAAAGATGCTCGGTTTTTATTTGTGAAGAGTTGGAGAGACATGGTATCGCCATCGCCGCGTTACAGGAGATCAGAACGGTGGTCAATGTCAAATTTGTGAGGCAATATATACATATATACCAAATTCTGGTATTTTTACCGAAATGGTGTTTAGCTGTTGTACTTCTGCACTCAACGCAAACTGAGCATACCGAGTACTTTCTTCAGTCAGCGTTAACCATCACTTATACTCCTCGACTTCTATTCCTTTGCGGTTCAAGCATTCCCTTTGCGGCTATGACCCCAGTAGCAATTGCGCTAGTGGAACTGCCTGATGCCGATGCAAGATCACCACGTTATCAGTAGTGGATTATATTTTCCAGCAAGAATAGATTCACAATTTTTCGGTAGATGGGTTAGAGATGGATTAAATATAATTAAAAAGACACCGGCAGTATGGCTTTTGAAATAAAGGGAACATAATTGGACACGTTATCCACCGCGTCGCAGAACTCCCAATTTGTCTTTTACAAAGGTTTTCGATGGAAGGAAGGTGTTTCTGAGGTATAAGGTGGATATCGACACGAGCCGTCTAGGATTATTGTAAAAAAAAACACATAGTTTGAATTAGAAACTTGAAGTCAATACGTTTACGTTTATATATCTGTGGACACGAATAAATTTGGTTTCCTGATTTTCTAGTTAGTTTAAAATTTTTTATACCGTTTGCGATATCCGTATGAGTGTTTTTCATGTTTCAAAAATACCGCTACCGACATTGCAGATATCGCCCGATACCGATACCAATAATCGGCCATGTGCCAACCACAATAAAATTTCACATGTGTAAACGTGGTCGAGGGCCAGTTAACATGGTCTGCGTTCGTTACTTTAACACAAACATCACAAATTTTTACACTTGCATACGCGAAACTTTCACTCCTACAAATTACAGGAACATAATGTAAACCTACCAAACCAATACTTTTTTGGGATACCTAATGACACGTTTCCAATTTTGTATATTCTATGTATAGTATATCGTCTTTAAAGCAGTATGTATAGATCACAGCACGTTAATGATTTTTAACTGACGGTATTATTACAAATAAGAACAACAGGTTAAAACATTTTTTGAGTCGAGGAACCAGAGAGAACAAATCTATCTTTTGCCTGCCGAATAGAATGTTAGTACTAAATGGGATGCAGCAAAAGTAATAAATTAGATTATTAACTTACCATATATTAGCGTGAAGTTACTACACCTGCTTATCTGGTAAAATTAACTGCAAAATCAGCAATAAAAACTAAACTTCACTAACCTTTTTCGGCACCTGTGGAGCATCTTTAATGTCAATATGGGTCGGTCTTAATGGCTTACAAGGAATTTCGTCATCTATAGTATTGTGAGTCTGATGTTGCTGATACGAGTTGATGCTTTGACTATGCTCATACCGATTATCACGAATTTGTTGACGTGACTGTTGAAGCGAAGCACCAGACTGCATATTACTCTCATACATCACACAGCGTCGCAAACAATATCAGATTTAGTCAATTTTACTTTTTTATGCTCTACATATGCTCTACGGTGCAGTCGTTGATTTATTTGGATTCAGAATATTAGTATTAACATGCAGTTTAGTAATTATAAAAGCTAAAATGGCTATGAATGATATTATGATAAGGTCGACAAGTGTAGGACTAAGCGCCACAAACTCAGCCTTATGTGCATCTGTGGATATACACATGCCTTTGCACATCCTGCAATACTGCGGTGAGGTCAAACAGTGACCTGAGTTATTCAATGACACAAAATTCCACAGCTGTAGATGCTAAACAGAAATCGAGTGGCTATAAAACGGTGCTCGATTCAAATTTTAAATAAAATTACACTACGCAGTATATAAAGTACATATCTAACAATACCGTGGAAATCCAGAATCATACCAAAGCCAGAATTCCGGTAGCTCTCTGCTAAATAAATAATATATATATCAGGAAGTAACCGGAATTCCGGTACCGGCGAAAATCAAGTTCGGGTTGCGGTTCCGGCAAAGGGCAAAAACCATACCGGAACCGGAACCGGTTTAAAAACTTTGTATGAAATTTTCCACATTTTTGCTTCATCTCTGATCCAAACATATGTAATATATATTATACGTTGATCAAGCTCCAATACAACCAAGCAAAAGAAAAGATTAACTATAAGCTATTTGCCGTGTGAAACGTAATTAGGGCACGTAATTTCAGTAGGAATTTTTCATAACCTGCAGGAGTTTGTTAACAAATCAAAGCCAGGTCGATGCTTGTAGCAGCTATTTTACACATTCAGAAGTCTCCGGGTTACGTTCGAATTAAACCGGTCCAACAGGGTTACAGAGTACAGCTTAAGGAGAAGTACTTAGCGTATGCTTGGCTAACAAATTGCGTCAAACACCAGCCAGTGCGCTTGTAAACTTTGTAAATCAGGCTAAATTGAAGTAAAGTAACGTTATCTGCAACGCAGCTAGAAACTCCTTTCATGCAATGAACTGTATTTACTGAAACTGTGCGAGCAGCATCCCAGTTGGTCTCTTTTATAGCATCCTGATTAAAATGTTATCATCATTATCATCTAACTGACGATCAATGTTTGTCCATCGCTAGCCTAAACTGTGTCTCTTACCACTGGTCAGAAAATTACTTTCTATCTATTAATTTCTCTTAGAATCATACAAACCAATAATTTCAAGCTTCATATAGAACAACATGTAACAATACGTATGTGTAGTAAAAGGAGGCGGCTGGGGACAGAGCGAGACTGTTTATTCTACGCTCCATGCGTTGTAAGCACATTCAATTTGACGCAGTATACGCAAGGGTGCATAGTATAATTCATTTTTGTTCTATATTTCCAAAAACCGATGCATTGATCGATAAATAACATTATTAGCTTCCTCAGTCTCTTTCCAGTTTCAGAAAGGCAATAATGCCATGGCAATACACTAAGTTTAATGTAAAAGTTATTTTTAATGCATTTCAAATTCACTATACCTTCATTTCTTCCTTCATCTGTTTTACTATTATATCAATTCCGAAGACCAGATTCCGGTTCCAAATACGGTTTAAATGGACGGTTCCGGTTATTCCCTGATATATATCGGGGAATAACCGGAAACGAAATTTACCGGAACCGGAACTGTCCATTTAAACCGGATCCGGAACCTGGTCTTCGAAACTTATATATACTAAAACAGATGAAGGAAGAAATGAAGGTATAGTGGTTTTAAAATGTATTGAAAATAACTTTTAAATTAAACTTAATGTATTCCGATGACATTATTGCCTTTCTGAAACCTTCGCTCTGTCTCCAGTCGCCTCCCTTTACTACACATACGTTTGTTACATGTTGTTCAGTAGGAAACTTGAAATTATCGATTTATATGGTTCTGAAAAAATTGATAGAAGGTAACTTTCTGATCAGTGGTGAGAGACACTGTTTAGGCTAGCGTTGTGCAAACAGTGCCCGTTAGTTGGATGATAATGATAATAACTTTCTAATCAGGATGCTATAAATGTGACAAACTGTTATACTACTCGCCCAGTTCTAATAAATACAGCTCATTGGCAAGAACGCAGTTCCTGACTGCGTTGCAGATATGTTACTCTACTTCAATGTAGACTGATTTACAAAGTTTACAAGCGCACTGGCGGGTACTTGACGCAATTTATGTTAGCCAAGCTTACAGTTAAGTACTTCTAAATAATCCATACTCTATTACCGAGGTGGACGGTTTAAGTCGAACATACCCCGCAGACTTCTGAATGTGTAAAATAGCTGCTACAAGCATCGACTTGGCTCTGTTTTAACAAACACCTGCAGGTTAAGATGAAATATTCCTACGTACTAAAATTATCTACCCTACTTACGTTTCAAACGGCAAATTGGTTAGTTAATTTTTTCTTCTGCTTGGTTGTATTGGAACTTGATCATTGTACATATATTATATATGTTTGGACCACAGATGAAGCAAAAATGTGGAAACTTTCAATCACAATTTTTAAACCGGAATTGCGCCGGAACCGGAATTCCTGTTACTCACTGATATATATATATATATAAATTAACACTGAAAACTATTAGAAACATATATAAAATTATTCATCCAGCATGTTTCGCAAAAATGTTGTCATAGAGTTTAAGTCCCGTCAAAAACTGACACTGTCGAAGTAATCACGTCAATCCAATCAAATGCGAACAGCAATACGCACACTATCTGCACATAAACTTCTATAAAATAGCATACTTTTACAACACGACAACAACCGGCATTTAGAGTTCTAATTTACGAAATAAAACAAAAATCTATTTCCCATATATATAGTCTGGTTCTGGTCAAACCAGAAAAGCTCAAACACAGCAAGCAAACACAATTATCTATGCTTTCCCTGCTTCCAACAAAACAGAAGCTGTTGGTCTCACTGGTATAAAGAAATATACGTAAATATATATAAACAATGATGCGGTTAGCAGCACATACCACGTATATACGATGCTCCTATTAAATCTCGGCTTACCAGATTTTAGCCGTAATTGCCCTTATCACTCTGGCACAAAACTTTCCGAGCGGCCAACAAGCGACATCTATGCATCATACGCGGTGGCTGCACCATCAAACCAGCAGGAAACATTTCAAATATAAATATATTACCACGCCTTATGCTCGCAGTACAACTGAAGAGATTACAGGTGAGAAATATTCCTGTCGACCACGCATTACTAATAAAAACCAGTGTGCCAATGCGCAATTTTCAATGATGGGGCGCCAGAAATACGAACGGTAAACGTAGAATATAATGCAACAAATCTTCGCATTAGCTGTTCGGTGTCGCGTAGGTACCGTCCCTACTCGCCCGTTACCATAACTAATCACTTCCGCAAAAAAAAACAAAGATCGACCGTGGCTTACATATGCTCCTCCTGAGTAGCAGAAAAATAATAAACAGCAATACATGACGGGCGCCGTGACGACCAAATTCAGGACTCTGGGAAACCGAAGCACAGCAGCTATTTCTGCCCACAGTGCCCAAAAAGACGAAGCATCTCGAAATTTGCTAATCAAAATTTTTTACGTAATTTAGAATTTCAGAGCCAATTTTGTCGCGTAACGGCTACAGCGCTTGCCATACATACTGTATGCTCATCAAGAAAATAGAATTGCTTCACAACCAGCAGTAACCCGAATTCCGATTCCGGCAAAACTGGGTTCCCGTTACTGATTAAGTTTTTACTGATTTTTGCCATAATCGAAATTCCCGTTTCATGTTTTTTGGATATCCATGGCGAAATTTTTAATAAAAGTTTTGCATTTCCTAGTTAAAATTAGCTAACAAAATAAACCATAAATGCAGCACTATTATTGGTGCTATTTGTGTAGCATAAAAACAAAACATTTTCGTCTTACTAAACCACCTCAAACAGTTTAAAATATGCAGAGAAATAGCGCTACTCAATAATAACGTATTTATAATTCTTGCAGTACCTAAAATTTGTTAGACAGGCCATTACTCAACGGTTCCTAATTTGTATTCCTCGACAAACTACGACTGCTAATTTTGTCTATCAGATAATTATCATATGGTCGTGATACCACTAACTCAATCGAGATTACAGAACGTAATGAAGCATAGGCCTCTTGCGTGCACAGCCAAGCAGCTCTTGATACCATACGTCGACAAGATATATGTGGATATCACACAATACCGTACAAGTTACAACAAAACTAGCGCCTGCAATAAGTTTCATATGCCACAATCCCCCAAGCGCAAGCTATCAGCCTCCCAGGACGTAACAGTAAAATTAGGAACTTGGGTCGATGAACCATGGCGGCGCCATACCCCTGTAACCGTAGAGCTATGCATCGCAGAGCAAAATCAACACCAGCAACGAGTTTGCCATGCCCGAAAACCCCTAAGTATAACTTTTCAGCCGCAAAGGACGTCAGAACAAATTTTCGAATTTTCGGTCGAGGAACCACGGGGGTGCCATACCTCAAACCCCATGAACCGGTGTCGTAATAGAAAAACAAAAAAGAGGCATCGGTATTCACCATTTCACTATGAAATAGAACCAACCAGAGAAAAAATTCGAAAGTTAGGGTAAAAATAACCTTGCTTCCGTGAAGGATACTAAAATGGAGTAAAATGAAGCAAAAAACCCCAAATTTTCACCCTTGACCCCGGAAATAGACCCCAGATCAACAACCGCTCGGGGATGTACACGGTAAATCGATTATGTCGGTTCGAATAAGCCCAAGATCATGAAAATCGGTTAAGTCATTCCTAAGTTATGGCGATCACACACACAGAGAGAGACGGAATTTAAAAGATTTCACCCCTGCAACACACAATCTCCACTACGTTTCACTACGTTCTGATAAACAATTTCGAGTATTTCGATTTGCTGGGAATTGTCTAACAGTAGTGATTAGCTGGTGTGCGAAAACTGGCTTGGATTATTGCATAGATAGATAGATGTGTGAGAACATGGGGCTTAAAAGCCTGATTAGGCCATAGAGGCCATTTTCACCACCCTAAGTCCAACTTAAATTCTATTATGCAATCTGTTTTATCTTCAATCTTTTTATGTTCAATCAATTATCAACAATTCTCGATAAGCTCAAATTATGTCCATCCTCCAACTTTAATATAGGTAGGTCCTTAGCCCAGAGATCAGCGTATATACATCCAGGGTGCACTGACCAGAGGTGTGCGTGTGCAAAATTTTTGAGCCCGCTGGTACCCGAGAAAATTTTAACTTGTCCAAGGCCACTAGGTCCGTACCCGAGGTCTCAGAGGGTTTTTCAAGACTGCGAAGCCCGCAAATTGTAAACTTATATCGTTATTGACTTTAAGCTATTCTTTTGCATTTATCTCCGTAATAATGAACTTTTTAACACTGACGTTCGCCACCCAGGCTACTCGACGATGAAAGTTACTCACTTTCATTATAACTCAACCAGCTACCTTAAACGCAAGGTCTCTCATTCAATCCTTTAAGCCCACTTGGTTTAAATGGATCTAACGTCCATTGTGTGTCGTACTTACTGAGTTTGTCGTATACTGTACGTTTGCACGTGCGGTGTTATTCGCTCGCGTTGTGAGGTTCGTTAATGAACCGAGCAACAGCATCCCAGATAGTTTGCGTTCGTAACTTTCACATGTAAGTCCGGGTTTCGATCCCTTGATGCCCGCTTTAGTTTGACAAACCTTGGAAAATACACAATTTGGCAACAATACACAAATTAATCCGGGCTTGGAAGAGTTAAGGATATTGTGAAACTGGTCAGGGCGCCGATATACTAAATAGCTAAGTCTTGGGAAACTAACAAATCCTTTTATATGACAACCACTAAACTAGCCTTCTACATGGTGCCCACTAAACAATGAACCATACATGCTGGTAGGTGGATATGGGGTTACCTCCCTCCCCGCCCCGACAGGATCCATATGTTGTTGATACATCCCCTCTCGCAAGCCGCCCGGACTTCCCTCACCTCCAGAGGGTCGTGATACATTTCTTGTCAGGCCTTGAGCATATATGAAAAGAACGTCCACTCTTTTGCACAGCACTCAGTCAAAGGAATAATTAAGCCATTTCAATTATCGCGAAATTGCGAGTTGATCCCATCTGATTAGCGTCATCAAAAAGACTTGTGGTGATCCCGTTTCGTCATCCATGTCCTGAAAAGTTAGCGGATCTTTGAAGTATATACCCGCTATCGAAATTATTCCTAAGAAATTTCCTTGTGTGGCCACTTTGCGGTTCCAGTAATGACGTAGTGTCCAATGTCATCGAAATGACTTGTTTCCTTTGCTGCACGCTGTTCAAAACAGTGGATTGTTCGTTTCCTTGTTTTTAAAGACATTACAA
Organism: Trileptium ribeirensis; assembly: GCA_030248225.1. NCBI lineage: Eukaryota > Metazoa > Nematoda > Enoplea > Enoplida > Thoracostomopsidae > Trileptium > Trileptium ribeirensis. Next base: position 266,652 of record JASANE010001227.1, read on the forward strand.
CGTTTCGTTTATGATAACTAATTCCGCGGTATGGGTGATGAAAGTGTGTCAATTTATTCGTCGTGTACCATGGGCGGAGAATGTCACTGGCAAATAACTCACTTTTACGAATGTAAATGCATATGAATAGTTTATACTCCATAATCATAAAAGTCCAAAACAATGGTCAGGTTTCGTGGGTTTGAAAAGGCAGGAGAGCTTGGCTTGCGTGCATTTGGTTTTCACTGTGCCTCAGCGTAAGAGCGAAGCAGATAAAGAATACGACAAAATGCGGCATTGAGATAACGAAAAGAGAGGTTGTTCTGTTATGTTATAAACAGTGCAGAGATGTGCTTTCGGATTCGGCATCACACCGGGCCAGTACCAGGTCATGCAGCGTAATCCGGTGACAGTTCACAAAGTGTGACTCGAAATGACCCGGCTCCATCTCTGGTTCTCAGCAACCCTAAGAACGTGAAAACATGCAGACCCAATTTAGCAATTTAATAAAGTTAAATTGAATAAAAAATATCAAGTTCTGAATACTTTAGGTGTCAAATTGATTTTTTTGAATCTGCTTTGTCGCAGATAAGTATCAATATAAATGAAGCGATGAAATCGATTCTTTTAACAAATGACATAAGGCGAATATTTACCACCACCAAGCATGGTACTTACTTTAGCCACAATTTTGAAAATGTCACTTTTCCGAGTGTTTATAAAGTGTGCAACAGAGCGCGAAAAAGAAAACTGCTGACAAAAACATGTAAAACGTTAAATTCGTAGCTCTCGATGAGTGGATTCTACATGATAGTAACCATTTCTCGATACACCAATGATTAACTCAAACGTCGGCTGCACTGCAGAATCAAAACGTGGGAATGTGCAATCGACGTTGATTATATGACAAAACAACTACAGCAGAGCAAACACGACGAAACAAAATGCGTACCTAGGTACAGTTGCCTCTCAAATAAAAAACTAAAAAATATCTGCCTATCTGGCATCTACACAGTGATAAGCAATGCATCAGAGACCGATAAAAAGTTTTTCAAACGCGACAAATTATTCCATAGCGTTTACTGTTAAGTTCCATATTAAGCTCGCCAAGTTCGACATAAAAGATCATCTTGTCAGGATACTAAGATTTCAATGCAAACAATATATAGTTTTTAGAAATAGATAAGCAGTTGAAAAAGTAATTACAGTCACACTTTGCCATGGTCGAGCATGTGACAAATATATGAATGCTTGGTTCACCACAGAGTGTGGAAAACAAACTTAATTAGAAAACTCTGTTGCATGACCTACTGCCTGCCGGGAGACTTCCAACTATATATCTCTTTCAGCACAACGATTAATACAAAAAAACTTCTATGCTGTTGTGCTCTGAAAACTTTCATAAAAATATTGACTAGGCTTACATTCAGCTGCGGCCGCAAGAAATTTTCACGCATAGCCTGAATCTAGATGACATAATTGTAGATGAACACTTACACTGGCTCTCATTTTAAGCAAAAACCCACTGCAACTATTTCAACAGAAATCGATGTGATATATATATTTGCATCAGAAATCCATAATAGCCGATCCATTTCTATGAAGTGATAGCGACTATTATTATTATGCTGCCCCTTCCTTTTGAATAAGCCAAGGGCCGCCAAAAGCCAACATTTTGATTTTGTCGTAACAATAATAAAATATAATTATTAAGCTATCCGTTACGGTACAAAACTCAGGCGTTGGGGCATAGTAAGACATCAACGTGTATGGAATAGGCAGCTTGTCTGATCTGTACGAGAATTCAACTGAGCGGTCGTGGGCTGACTTACATACGTAACTCATGTCTGATGGCTGACTTACAGGCCTGATGTTAAACGAACAGTCTACATCTGCCGCTCTTGCGTTTTCTTGTACATTTTGGTGTTAAAACGCTTAACAATTGATTACAAAAACCAGTAAATATGCCCGCCCAGATCAATACAAGAACATCTTAAGAACCAACCAAAACTTCAAACTAGTGTAATAATAAGTAATATAATTTGCAACATAAAACTAAAAAAGAAATATAATTTGCAACATAGCGTTTGTGAGTATTGCTCTACAGCCAATGTTTTACTCCACCGACATTATATTCTTGAAATATTCAACATAACCTTTGCTCACAGTACGAGTTACTGTGAGCTCGCAAATTTTCACAACACGAGCAATCCATTAGTGTTACTATCGACTGACAGAACGACTTTATGCGTTCACAGCAAACAATTTGAAATTAAGGTATATTCCCGATTCGATCCTTCGCCGTTCTAACTATCTGTCACACTTGGGCAGCAACAGTACCATTTGGCCACCAACAGCAACTTTCGACCATTATTGTTGAAAATAAACCGAAGAACCGATATATAATATCTTCGTATATTAATATTTGCTGTCAGCGATCGCACCGTATTGACTGTCTCCGCAGTGTCAAAGCACGAATGTTCGGTTCTCAAGCAGTACCTCTGATGTCGAAGCGGCAGTGCTTGTGCACGGACAATTCCCAATTCCCGGCACCTAAGTAAACTCGGCGAAGTCAATCGAATATTGCTTGACCCAATTTACATCCTAACTTCTCATAGTTTACTTAGTTAATATAAGACAGCTCTACAAAATCTCTTGTAGGCCAACTGGAAGCCAGCACTGCCTAAAGTCAGCACAATTATATAATACCAGATGATGTTCGCAACACGTACAACACTGAAGATCGTGTTTCCCCAGAGTCAATTCAACGTTTATTTGTTTTACGATAAAAAATCGTTTTAGATGAAACGAACGATAAAACCCAAAGTTATGAAGGAATTTGAAAATCTCTTAACTTATAAACTTAACGATTCAACAACATATCACAGCATTATCACAGAATAATGTCCAAGCGTTTAACTATATATGCTACTATAACTATATATATAATTGGAGAATAATCGAAAGCGATTCCAGCAGCTGAACTTGGTAATTGCTTAACTGCTTTTTCGACAACTGTGTTACACGTATATAGAGCAACATGGCGATATTGTGCTTTACCGCGTTGTCATAAGGGGAAAAATGCATTCCACTATGTATCCCTGCGTAAACTGCACCGCACTGAACGGCAACACAGCGCGCTGCCCGTAGAATAGACAATTTAGCTCTGTTTATCCTCACCTCGAATTCCTATACGTACGGTTGTGACGCGATCAAGCGCACTGTGCGGTGGTTGAGGAAATATATATTAGACAAGTTTGCAACAATATAAAATAAGCAGAATAGCTTTTATTGTGGTGCCATACTCAAATTCAAAGTTTCGGCTTAAGGACTTACAAGCAACCCCTCTATGCGTGTCAGGTACAACAGACTTGCAGCGGGACATTGACGCTTTTTCTGCTTGGGATACGACGTGGTGCATGACTTTAAATGTCTATAAATCAGCTTGCCTTCATTTCGGAAGGAACAACCCATGTCATTCCTACACACTGGGTGGTGATATCATATATACCTAACAAAGCATCGCAAGGAGGCCTTGGCGCTGCAACCAAGTGCTTAAATAAACGCTCATTTCTGATGCTTTATCGAACTCTTGTTCGGTCCAAGCTTGAATATGTTTCCAGTGCGTGGTGCCTTCATTATCGGCAGGATATCAAACTTATTGAAACGACTCAACGGCGGGCAACAAAAATGGTTCCGGGACTTGCTGATCTATCATATGAACGACAGCTGGAGGTACTGGAGATGCAATCGCTTGCCACCCGGCGATATCGATCGGATTTCATCCAGCTATACAATGCTGTTCATGGTTTTATCAACTTCCCTGTCACCTCGTGGTGGAATTCGTCCGGAATGACCGGCTTCGGGGCAATGCGTACAAACTACGACCGTGTATCTCTCCTACGTTGAACTATGCAAGGTATTCATTCACCTACCGAGTCGTTAACGCTTGGAACAATTAACCTGCCTCGGTTGTCGGTGCTATGCCCCTGACAGTGTTAGTCACGCCAATACGCTGCCTGAATTGTAACCAAGTCTGCCTTCGTCCACCCGTTTCAGGGCGGATCGTGTCGGCGCATATTCAAGTACGTATCCAACAGTAGACAACGGCGCAACAACCGTGCTTTCTTTTACGGTTTGCAGATGGTTCCGTTATATTTGCTAATGCAGCATTGCTGTATGGTTCAGAGGTACTTAATTAATATCACCATGCACCACAGCCGTCTGAAAGGATAAAACTACTGCCACGAACATACATCTGGGGCTGTTAACATAAGGCTCATATAAACATTTTGTACACAATTAAGAGGAAGAAATACTATGAGAAGATATTTAAAATGCTAATTTTGAAAACGAGAAAAATAATTATCTGTAGCAGTCAGAACGCAACAGCAATAAGAACATTTGAAAGCTATATAAGCCATTGAGTGAATTTCATGTTTTCTGTCTTTAGGAACATTTGGTAACCTAACCGACGATGAATTGCTGTAGGAAGAGCCGAGCCCACATGGTTCATAAACACCCGAGACAAGCTTGACAATTAGACACTTTCTCACCAATAAATAACACCCAATCCATCGTTATAACAAAAATCTCATTAGGCAACTGCGACACTACCGATACCTTTTTCTAGAGTGTAACAAAAGAGGTCTCTATCCCTGGCATTCTGCGAAAATCATAACTCGCATCGGAATAATTCCAATGTCGCTGCTCTACAAAGCGTACATATTAGTTATATGTACTAGTACAGCTCTGATGTACCCCATGGTCAGAAAAATATAACACGCTATGAAGAGACTCTGCTATAATAAACCGAAAATAGTCGCTCGTGTCTACAGCATATAACGCTTGCTAGATAAAAGCCACAAATTATGGCTCACAACAACAAGAAGTATACTATTGCTGAGCTACTATACCAACCAACTACAACAACTGTGAGTGTACATCCTCAATTTATTATTATAGCCTCGGTGTGTGTCGTTGTACAAGCCTTAAATTGCTAAAGCCGCTGTGTGTCGTCCGTGCTGTGTCACAAATCATTTGCCGAAACAGAACCTTAAACTAAACGGCCGTATTAATACACGATTTCCACTTATCGTTTGGGCGAACATTATTTTTGGTAATATAATAATATAGATATGTACGTGTCATAATACATATGATTGTCTAGCAATGATACGCATGGTTCGCTGCGTCTGCGTACAACCATCCAATTCGTATACACCAAAGTTCTTTACCAGTCACCAATACGATAAATAGTGTTCCACGATATTCCCCCATCCATTTATACTAAATGGAACAAACACTCGTTGCAATATCCAAATAAGGCTCGCATGAAAAACCAGGTAATTGATCGCTGTACAAAGTGACTAGGCAAAGCGCCGAATTAGTAAAATATTTTTGTACGACCTTTTTCCTAACTAATACTGCAGTGTTATATCTAGTTTAATATTGCGAGAAAATAGAAATACAAACGCCAAACATGACTGTAACAGTTGAGTAGCCAACAAATGCTCCTATGCTATAATTTTGTGATCATGTCAATTTCTCCCCGTAAACTGAACAGCGAAAACTTGACATGAGTACCACAAGGCAAAACCTGAAAGTTCAATTGTGAGCCCATGCTATGCCTAGCCTTAGAATTGAACTTAGGCTTATGCTTAGCATTAGGTTAAAAGCGATTAATTTAAACATTAAATTGTTATTCGAGAGAGAGAGACCACTTGACATAACACGCAAGCAGACAAAACTTGGCGTGATCCCATTTTTTCGCAACGCCACACGATGTGCATTAACAAATCTAAATATATTCGATTATACAGATGCTTTAGTAAAGACAACTCATTGTCGTACATACAATTATAACTGCATTTCAATAGCTAAACTTTCTGCAAGAATCGCTTAATCACGTGCATTAACTGGGTTGTAATTGGATAATCAAAGCTGGTAATGGCGTATCCAGGAATGCCTTAAGGGGTGGGGCTCGGCCGATGCTTATGTAGTAAAAATTTTCAGCAGCCCTCAACGGCAGACGGTTTGATAAACAGTCAGCAGTCAGTGATCGGCCAACAATTAGACGTGTTAAATAAATAAACATAAATCCAAGAAAATTAGGCTGTAGCTAGTAACTAGCAGCTGTGGTACTAGACAGTCACCCTAGATTCACTGAAGCATTCCGCAAGACCATCAAAAAGATAGTGCCGTGTAAGCTGTACCACCGCTGCAACCACGGTATCATAATTTCAAAGTTATGTAACATTAACCTATGTGCTTATAGTGTGCAATCCATATATATACGTGTTTATGATGTGCATTCAGCAGAAAAAAGGCACCATAAACTTCGAAATTATTATATCTGTGTGGCCCTAGGTTACACAACCAGTAGTACTAATAGTAAGTATATATATTATTTCCGTATGTTTTATTGCCACATCTCAAAAACCGTTTCTCGTTTTCAATTTATATTTAATACAGTGCAATGGCCTGTCCTTACTATATATATTAATTTGGTTTATGACAAAACAATCAATTTCACAAACTTTTCTCATGTTTAAGTTTTACGTCTAAACAAACAAATTTATAAAACGTCACGGTTCCACAATTTTAAAACGCAAGTAATCGATACTAAATCTTTAAAACACCGCCTATAACGTGCTATTACATAGCCAATAAGTACCTACACAATTTAACACGTATAAAAGCAAGCACACGCCCGACTATTATGCCAAAGCAATCCATTGTAAGTAGTATATATACTTATACTACAACCAAACAGAACCAACAGCATGAGCAAACCAAGCAACCAGTATATATTGCTCTCATATTTAATATATATAGTCCGCAAGGCCAAAACTTGTCTTGTTATGTATACATACGTGTATTACGGAAGCCACGACAGCAGCGACAATGTTATGTACAGTTAGACATCATTATAAGCATTCAATGCGGCGGTTCATGTGAGCGTAGAGTACCACTGGTACTCATATATCATTACGACCGCCACATGGAGTTGTGGCATATGTTGCCTGCGAAATGCCAACCAACTATCCGAATTAGCCACCTGTACTTTAGCCACAAATTCAAAACACTTCTGCGCAACAGGTAAATGTAGTAAATCGCATCGGTGTATTACAGACGACGCTATGCTCAGTGTACTGTTCACCTGAAGCGACGTGCAGAAATTGGTGCCAACGGTAGTTGTACTTCACGTATAAATTACGTATCACTTAAACTATACAATGCCACATTTATACTCAAAATACTTTCCGTGAGATTTAAAAGAATTTTCTTTGATTTTTGCACCAATGGATATTCTTTTAAAATTCAAACATATTCCTTAAAATTTCAAAGATAATTTTTTGAAATATCAAGAAGTAATTCTTTCTAAAATCTGGTGGTTCATGGAAACATATTTTCAGTGATGATTGAATGTTAGTATTCAACAAACCCATCAGAAACGCAAAAAACGCTTCAGGACAACTGATAAATATTGCCACCCGGAAACAGGCGGGCAGCTGCCCCTCACTCCAGAAATAAAGCTGGGGGCACGTCCTTCGTTCTTGCCCCAGTTTGAACGCACATTTGGGGGAACTATAAATATGGGTTGAGAAGGTGGTTTTACTCTTAAGGATTAACCCCCTTACCCCCTACGGGCACCTATGCTTCAAATATGTTTATCTTATCTTGCCCCAGCCGTGTTTGTCTTATCTTGCCTCCTGGGTGTCTTATCTTAACATACCCCATACGTGTATTATCCTAACTTACACCATAGATGTGTGTTATCGCTTTCCCCCCAGACTAAAATTTGTTTCTTGGTACCTGAGTAAATATTACCATGATTAAGCATATTCAAAACAACGACAAGCACTGCTTGAAAGAGGTTTATTCGGCAAATGCAAGTGCAGCCGCAATGTCTAGGTACTTCATTTACATTAAATACACAAGTTTTTATTCACGCTAATTTTCCTTTGAAGAAGACAGAAATTGCTAACCCTGTTTGCAAATTAACCTGCTCGAAAATACTCCAACTATAGACACATTACAATCAGGACAATTATAAAAGCAAATTATATGAGTAAAATTCGGGAATAGCAAATGAGCAGCTACTAATTTTTCGAGATCGGTAATAGTGATTGTTGCGTTTATTTCTGTCCGTGCCTATACCTATTTCTAACGAAGCTCTTAAAATCGGTGCTACGAAAAATCGAAACAAACATAAATGTAATTGTAACTAATACCCCGTAAACTTATACGATAAGTAATCATAATGCTCTAAAAACGCTACCGGGAAACACATTCGTCTGCCTCGATTCACACAGAATACATTCAAATATTTCAATGTTAGACAAAATAGGACGTATAAACATACCTTCCGCGGAACTGAAGTACTCGGATCTGCGCCTGTGGCTGCACTCTTTCCGGGCGTGTGCTGAGTGGCCGATGCTTCCGATTCTTGAGGCTTATCTCGAATGCTTGTGTCTTCTACAGCTGGCATTATAGATTGCAATCAAAAATAATAGTGATTTTAGCACAATCTGCAGCAAATTATATCCTGACGTTATCGGAGAAAAGTGTACTAATGCTTTACTATCTACTACAAGCGGAAAAAATCCTTGTAATATCGTTGGAATCGCGCTATTACATAATGCAAAATAATTTACAGCACCTATCGGTGATTAGAGTAGATATTTCCCTGAAATATAAACATAGGTAGATATACCACACATGGCTATAAGTTTATTTGATATTCCTTATTGTATAATTGTCTTCTAAACAAAGCACGCAAAACATATCACAAAATGGTAGAAATAAAACGTACAAAGAATATCCAGTCTTACATTTCCACCTTTGAGGTAGGATTCGGCTTAGTGGCAGTAGTAGCAGACTGCCGCTCAGGCTTAGGCTTAGAGACTAAAAACAGTATATATATGACTATTCGCCGGGAAAAAATGACATGATACGCTTAGGGGGGATTTTACATGATCCGACGCATCGGCAACATTACGAGCACTCATAATTTAATTTTATTGTTTATAGCGGATGAAGCGCAATAATCAAAAAGTACAATTTCATAAAAAAATCAATATACAACACTCAAAATGTGTGTGTTGATCTCAATTCTTAAGTTAAAACCCAAGTCCCATAGCGATTTACTAAAACCCACATTAGTATTTATTGTTGCGGATGCAATTTGAAGTCGAAGCCATTAGCTAAGCGCTGTGAAGTAGACATCATCCACCCGATCTTTTGTTTTGTGCATTGTCAGTAGACATAAATACATGCATTGTATGACAACACAACAATTAGTATATTGTACTAAAACGCACAGTATATAATGCTAAGAGTGTGTAAAAGAAGATGGAGTTTTCTGCCTTACCCCTCAAAACGGCGGAGTCCGATATACCTCTTAGAAAACTATTGCACAGTAAATAATGCTAAGAGTGCGTGAAAGAAGATGGAGTTTTCTGCCTTACCCCTCAAAACGGCGGAGTCCGATATACCTCTTAGAAAACTAGGGGCGTCCGCGCTAACCCTTGCCTCCGTACAAAACTGAAGGTTCAGCGTATATTTAAGCAACCCATTTCGCGACGAAGGAGTTAAAGGCTAAGATCGCTGTGACATCCAACAAGGGGTAACATTAGAGTGTCGGAAAGTGTCATGATTTTTCCTTATGCCCTGTTGACAATAAGTAATGGGCAAAAAATCTCATTAAAGCAATATGTTGTAAATTTATACGACGTGTTTATGAAATGCGCATAGCGCTACCAGCCATCAATTGCTTGATAAAATCAAAAACAAATACATTATGAGATAATAACCAAGACGAAAAGAAACAAACGCCAATATCGGAAACAGCTATCACTACTTGCGTTCATAAAGCAAATGAAAGCAAAATCCAAAAAATAACAGCGCCCAACCGAATTTTGAAGCGGAAGACCAAACAACGTGCTAGGTCACAGCAACAGCATCTACTGTAGCAGAAAATGGTATTTGCTCATCTACTACACACAAAGAAATGTGGTTGATAATTGCTACAATAACCGGAAAGCTCAAGAATCAAACATGAAGCTGGCAACCAAGACCGTTCGTTCGACAACCGAAACCTCAAGGGTATATTGATAAGCAACAAGACAACAAGCTCCGTGGAACCTTATAAAACCACATCCAACAATAACAACAAGCGAATATATTACATACTGCGCTAGACTATTTTATAAAGCTAGTTTACATATAAGTATAATACAGATATATAGTATCTCGACGGAAACCGAGAGGGGGTCCCCAGGTGCTTGAGGATATCACAAAGATTTTAGCGGTTTCTTTCACAAAAAATCCTCAGGATAAATTTTTGAATTCTCCAAGGTAGGCTATCCAAGCATTATTTTGATACGACCTCAAAAATAATCGGCCGGTGGCTAATGAATTCCGCACTAATATTTTTATTTCGCCAATTCATAATCAAATCCTGAATAAAATAAAGCGCGGCTTGCTGAAACACGCAGCATTCGGTAGGCAAAAAACAGTTAAGCCATGAAAACCCGCAACACGATAAAATGCAATTATAAGACCTCAGAAAGCGCTGGGGACATCGGCCAAGTAAACTTCGCACAAATCATCCACAATCTTTTCTTGTTCCCCACACTACAAGTACTAGTTTCACCACAGGTATATACCCGTGATCTCTAAGAATAGTGATAGCCACAAACTCATGTTGCCGGTTGGCAAATAGTACGGTACCGTTCAAGGAAATATTTCAAAACATCGTCTGATATATGATTGACCGCTTCATTCCTATACAGGCGCCCGGCGTAATAGTTTCTGTAATATTTCATTAGATATATATCGCAATTGTTCAGAAAAATGAGATAGGGTCAAAAGGAAATACACTGATAAAAAACAAACGAACTTATAATTCTGGGTTATGTGAAAACAATTTTAATACACGTGGTACGTAAATTTGGACTGGACCACATAACTTTGGACACCCATTTAATTGTCATGTCTAAAATATATATAGTATCTAGTATAAATATATACTAAGCCTGAGCCTTACTCTATGCTGAAGTCATTACATAAATCTCATAATAAACCTAAAACTAAGTAACCCCCTAAGCTAAACTCCCGAACACCCCCGCACTAAGCTGTTTCTGTATAAATATTATGTTCCATTGTCTGTGTCTTACTTTATCCATGTTAAGCAAAGGGGTGCCAAACTTTGTATGATGTGTTACGATTACTTGCAAAAAAATTTTCGGTAAACTACAAAAAAAGAGTATGTACTTCAGCATTGACAGGAATAAATTAAACCTACCACGAATCATTACAAGACAAGTTGTAATATCGCGATATCGTAAATCATAAATTACAAAATTAGAAATTTTGCGACACAAAGTTTCGGATCACCAAATATGTATATACTTGCCCATTAACACTGTTGAGCATGCTTCAAAAATGTCATGTAATCACGAAACTTCTAAAGCCAACACTTGAAGACGACGTTAAATAAACGACATACGAAGCAGCACAATGCACTAAGCATATAATATCAATCAAATCCAATTTTAATTCGGAAACAAAATAAATGCTTTACTGCGCTACTTATGCTCGCGGGCAAAATTGAGTCCAAAAAATATTCGAAATCAATTTTGAACAAGCCATTGTGTGAGCAGCCTATCAGGTTAGTTTTGAGCTAAAATTAGGAGTCTTAACTCTAATAATTTTACCACCGCGCTAATATCGCAATCAGCGGCATTGTTCGGACCTTATATTGAGTCGAACTGTGAGCTTTACACATGGTTGTTAGCAGTAGCAGTAGTACAACTAATGTAGGAAAACATATAAATGGTATGGATTTGTAGAAAACTATTAGGTTTTGCCGAGTTCGAAGTAGGAAAATATCAGATTTGTTGAGGAATGTGGCGAACTATGATCATCTTTTGACTGGCACCGTGTTAGGAATATTATTGGCCTACGTAAAATCAATTTTAATGTCTAATTCAACTTCTTACACTATAACGGTGGCAGACGATATCCATTTGCTCCAATCCTGTTTACAATTGACATCTTTGGTTGTGGCAGCAAAGCACAACCCAGCCATACTGGCATGTTTCTAGCAGATTTGGACGCCTATCGAATTAAGAGATACTGCGCCATACACTGAGCGTGCATTAATAACATCTGTTAAGTGACCATCGCCACCATTGAAATGAAAACGTATCCAAAGCCTGAGCGACATGAAGTCCCTGTATATATACCGCAAACTCAGTCAAAAACAAAGAGCAATGCCACCAAATCACTTGGACAAGAAAAGACACCGCATCACTTAACCAACAAAAAACAAGCACACCATAAACCGCCGCATATATATATATATTCCAATGGCACAAGCGCCAGACGACGGTCTAATGGCTTTATTTCAAACCGCCATAAAATACTCCGAACAATGCTACAAAACCACTATAATTAATCAAAGTGGAATTAGTAAAAACCAAGACACAACGACGACGGTAAGAAAACATTAAAATAACATACAGTATAATAGAAACGACAAATTGATCAATCAAATTTAATGCTGCTTTCCGGTTATCCTGATAATGTAGCCGAATTTTGTTTATAGAGCAGAAATACATTCTGGATCCACAGAGATTATTTTTTCAAATAACGTAGTTTTCTCAAATTGCGAGAATTATATGAATCATTTATAACTAAACTGTATTTCTACAAATAAACGAAGATTTAGACTTGAAAACTTTGACATTACCCGTGGGCAACCTTTTGTTTAATTTAATTTCGAATTTCACGCTTTTGTTTAAATAGAGAAGCAAATTTCTGCTTTGAATATTCAAAGTATAGGACTCAGCTAGGCTCGGGAGGCTAAGTTTCTAGACAAAAAATACTTTAGAACTACACTTATTATTGTATGTGCCCGATTCCAAAATGATGGTTCCATGGCCAGTAAACCAGTTATATAATCATGTCGTCGATGTCCAAAATCTGAGCTATCGCAGCAATAGATACTGGATCGCACAGAAGACTTGCAAACCTGCGATCATGCATAACAGCCTCGAAAGTACTTCAAATTCTAACACCAAGAGGAAAACCGAAAACTCATATAAAACGCTAACATAAATTATATGCTAAGTTCTAGTCTCCTTATACAGCGCACGCACCGCAGAAGTGCCTTATGTCCCATTAAACAAACATTGGTATTAGACACAGCATAATGGAGACCAACCAGCGACAAACATAATTGTTCCACAAATACCAAGATCATGATTGCACAAGACTTAAAATGAATTTATTTATAGCAAAGGAAAAGCAGCAAAACCAGAAATATGAGCCAAAATAAACAACACCAACTCTTTCAGTGTTTCCCAATACATACGCAGCACAGCTATATATATACGTAAGTCTTGAGAGGAGTGGAAAAAGAAGTGACGGGTTTCAAACCACGACTGAGGGCTAGTTTACTTGTTATCAAATAGACAGATATTAAGATATAATCGTATAGGACAAAATTAAGCGAAACGTACTGCTAGCGTATTCCTCAGTAAAGCAGTAAAAACATAGATTAAAGTCTTAACAACAAATTTTAAGAAAGCATAAGCACAAGACAAGTTGACACATATCTTACTGCGGTAATCAAAACTTAATAAACAATTTAGGAAAAAAATTTCCAAACGGAATTAGAGAAAGAAGTTCCTGGTTTGTTTAAAATTAAAATCTTTTTTAGTCATAAGTCAGTTCATTGACTAAAATTCTGAAAAAAGCAGGACAAAGAACCGATTTAGAAACCAGGTTTTTCACAATATTTTCTTATATCACTTATTTCATTCATTACAATACCGAAAACAAGTAAAACATCGAACCACAGTATGAAGCAGATGTTTGACAATATTCGCTCACGTCCTTTGTTAGTTATTTCACTCTCCAAAATATCAAAACCAATCACAGCGCTGAACTCCTAACGGCTACTGAATTTTCAATTAGTCGCTAAAATAACAAAAATTAGTCTTTGATGCAACCCTTAGTACGTGAGTGCTGTTTTTTTTCGCTAACTACAGTTGCAAAATCAAGACTATATATCTACGAACTGCGAATAACATTTTATTTACTAATGCCAATACGA